>ASSH01052900.1:0-12716 GCA_000418225.1 Zizania latifolia | reverse complement strand
AAATAATGAACATATTTAAACTGGTATATAATCATTAGAAGTTGCTATATAGAACAGGCAATAATCAAATGCTTTCGACAAAAAACAATGCAGTTCTCAGTACCTGGGGTCCATGAACAGTCCCACGTCAAGGATCTCTTTAAAGCTGACATGTCCTCTCACTTTAAGAGGCCCCAAAGATCTCTTCAGATGAATAGCTAGAACAGGTGGCAACTTGCAAATAAAAATTGTTTGAATTGCACTTTTATTCCTACCTCTCTGCTCATTTTGGTTTTCTTCCTCTTGGTGTGCACTATGATGCAGATTTACTTGCTCCCCCCTTCCCTCATTTAGTGTACTAGCATTTTGATCCTGGCCACTCAACAGGTTGGCCTGTTTCTTTGCTTGAAGGCAACTAGGTACTGCTTCTTGAACACCTTCATGGCATACAGGTTTCTTGTTGGCTATGTTGTTGCAGGCGAAGTCTTTTTCAGCACAGATCGTACCTGGAGTGATTCCTTTAGTGATGCTGTCCACCATGGGCATAACTTGATGCTCCGAATCATGAACATGTGGTTGCCTACTTGAAGAAGTGCATTCTACTTCCAACCTGTCCAAATTGCTAGATTGCTCACTTTGGCATGTTATCTTCTCTATCTGTCCAATCCGGTCTCCAGCTGTGGTGTCTTCATTGATACTCGATGTCATGGATTCACTGCATTTACCTAGAATGGTGTCTGCCTTCTGAGCAACCTTGGCACAGTTCTCACAGGTCCATTCTATTATCACTGATTTAAAATGCAATTCCAAGCATTCATCAATCAATGCAAGAGAGTTGGTATCCTCTGCCTCGTCATAAACAATACAGCTACTCCGAACTTTCCCCCTGTCTTCTGTAGTAACTTCTGCTGAGAAAGTATTCATCTTGGCTTTTGAACTAACTTCTGGCTCACTAAAAGCATCATCAAGAGCAGCACTGTCATTAGTCTCTACATCACTGCCTGATGCTATCAGTGCATTCTCTTTCCTTATTGGAGAAACAGGCGGAGGTGGCCCTATATCTTCTGGAATGTGGGAATCTGCTGTTTTGGAACCCATTCCCTCAAATTTGACATCAGACAACACATTTTCAGGCTGGGAATCAACAGCCTTTATTGGCAACTGAGTGATGATCTGTCCTTGGACCTCATCCTTCTGAGTCTGCAAAGGACCATGTACAGCATCCTTGCTTTGCGAGATCTGTTCCACCTTAGTACAATCTGCATAATGAAACACATGTATTTTTAGTTTTGTCCTCATCCAGCATCTTAATGAAACCAGCAACAATCATTATTTACATGGTTTGACAATCTTTATCCTCTACATTAGATTATTTGAAGCTTCTTTTCTTCATGGATCTCCACATGTACTTAACCAACAATATGGAGCAAAATTTATTGTATGAAGAAAAGGACTGAACACCTTGAGTTACCTTCCAGTGCCATTAATAACAGCTAATAATGTAACAAAAAGCTATGTCATGTTACAATTGCTGAAATCCTGCTTGTAGACATCCTGAAGATTCTGATATTTCTGCAGTTTATATATGAATCAAGTCCTTACACTTTTTCTCCATTTAGATAGTACAAGAGCACCATTCAAAAAATGCCCTTTTTCTTACATTGAGAAAAAAAGGACTAACAAAAGTACTATGCCAGTTTGCCGGATTCATTCATGAAAAGTTCTATGTTCCAGCTTCTGAGACACCTTGCATGTTTGCAGGCCTGTTCAACGTTGTTTCCCTTTCCTATATTTAGGCAAGAGCACATAAACTTACCAGCTTTCAAAGGATCTGGTATTTTCACCATGGCCACATCTTCCAATTCCGAGGCAGGACTCTGAGCATCAATGTCATCAGCAACCATATGAATATTTTCTGTTTTACTCTTGTCAATTGCTGGAAATATCTCGGTTCGAATATTTTGTTGAGATCTGTGTCCTTTAGTACAAGGTGGTGATGCAACACTTTTGGTTGGTGTCGCCTTGGGTGGTATTGGCACTGAGAGATCATAGAATACATCATGGGAAACTGACTTAAACGAGCAACAATTGCAGGACGTGGTAACTGACAGTTGACCACCAAAAATGTTATCTATAACTGAAGGAGTCACTGCACTAGGAGCACCGTCTTGCATGTTAAGAGGCTTCATTTTCTTCTCCTCTTTATCCAAACCATCACGCAGACAGCAAAACACTTCATGGCTGTCTTGCATAGAAGCGCCTACGAACAGTGAGTTCAACCTGCGTACACATGCTAAGAGCCTCGTTGGATCCAACAGGCCTCCTGTGTTACTGACACCGTATGCATCCTCAAAGAGCTTGCTCAATTCCTTACCAATGAGCCCCAATGGAGCATCCGGTCCTAACATCCTTGCCCGCAGCTTTCCAAGCACAAGGAGGCAATGCACTAAAGAATTCAGGTGGCAAGTGTTCCCAAGATTCAGTATCCCTTTGATATTATGGGCATGCCCATTAGCTAACCCAGAAGTATGACCACCTTCGTCATCGTCAACAACCATTTCCTCCTCATCATTGTTACCACTGATGTTGAAGGTTTCTTGACACACGAAGCAGAAAGCCGAATGCAGTTCGCTGTAGCAGAAAGCAACCCAATGCTGGGTGTCCGATGCGTGCATCAAGGTGTGGTCAAAGCAGAAACACGATTCGCATTCCAAGCACACCATGATATTCCTCTCCCCGATGATGTCACACAAATAATGGCTACAGATCGGGGCGTGCTCGCCGAGCCGGACCATTGCTACGGTCGTATCAATGTCATCCTGATCCCACATGAAGTGCTCGCACCGCTCGAAGCCGGCGCCGCTGGCTAATCCCACCGCTTCCTCATCCTCCCATGGATCGCTCACCTCCAGCGACGACGCGTCGGCGCGTCCGGAATCGGCCTCCACTGCCGCAGCCGGCAGCTCCAGGCGCGGGGCTTTCCGCGGGAACACGGCGATATCCCCCGCCCTTGCCCTCTTGCACTCTTCCATCACGCCTGGAACGCGATATCCACAAGAAATTCGCACGAAACCAAGAAATCGTAAGAATGCGAGAAGAGGGAGGACTCCACCGAGAAAACTAGAAATCGAGCATCCCGGCGAGGCCCCAACGCGGCGCCACGGCGAATCAGCGCACCAAAAAAACCACCAACCAAGCGATCAAGCGCGCATCCGGAACGACGAACAGCGGGATTGGGGTGAGAATGTGCGAGAAAACTTACCAGAAGACGCGAGGAGGGCTCGGAATCGATGAGGACGCGGAGCCGGGGCGTCCGAGATGTTGGAGAAGGGAGCGACAGCGGAGGGTTCGCGTCGACATTTGTCGCCAGCATGGAACCTGTAATCCATAGGATTTATGTCTAGCTGATAAGTCATCTCAATAATAATATATAGGTTATAAATTCTTAATTTTCATCTAAATAGAGGTGTATCTAAATAGAGGTGTATGATCAAATTTAATAATGCTAGAACTGTAATTTGTTCAAAATTTACATAAAATGTACTCAATACTCCTAGCAAGTTTTAGGTAAAAGGTGGGTGAGTGTGGATATAAAAATATTTAAGTGAAGTAATTAAGTCTGATAACTATTGTTAAAAATATGTTCAAAATTTTATATATTGTTTTGATTAAATATTAATAGAGTTTTATGCTTCCTCCTAATAGTTTAGCGTTATTCCATCGGATTGATATTATAAGTCATTTAATTTTTTTATAAATCAATTCTCTCTAACTTCGACTAATTCTATAGAAAACATATCAACAATTATATTATCAAATTAGTTTAATAAATTCACCATAAAATATTTTAATAGTTATTGTATGTGCTAATATATTTTAAAAAATATCAAAGTTCAAAAAAATTGATTCAAAAAAGGCAAACGAATAAGGATTAGAGTATATCTGAGCTACGTCCGGCGCTCAACTCAAGCCTCAGGAACAGTTTTTAGGGACTCCGCTAATAACGCTTCGGACTGTCTCGGACTCTCGGCTAACAACTATTAAGATTAAACAATGTTGCTAGCAAAGGGAATTCCATGTCCATTTCATCATCAACGGAGATCATTAAGAGCAACAAGTTCGAAGCAGTATATCAGCTGGTCAAGAACAACCGAAACATCTCAACTGGTACATACATTCTCCAGTCAAATTCTAGTCCTGTAATGACTCGGCCAAAACAACAAATTCTACGTCAGTATGTACACTTGTTAGAATTGGATCCCTGGCCCTGGCCGACAAAAGAACATCTGCTTCCTTTGTGATTTGTGGGTACAGAATTCCAGGCATCTTAGCCTTCCAACCTCTCATAGAAAAGAAGGTATGCCTCGCACTTGATAACTTCTTCTAAAGGGATTTCTTTGATGTCGGCATCATTTGCAAGAAACCATGAGAAAGAGCCACTGGTCTGCTGCCGATGACTTGCTCTCACATAAGCAACGTAATGCCCTGCATCGTTGCCGTGGCCACGGTGCTCAACTACACCAACTAGACGATAGCTGGAATTATCTTTGTCCTCAGATCTGGAGATTAGAGAAAATTAAAACGATCAAATCAGATGTAAGGTTTTAGCCCATTGTAGCTCGATGTAAACAACAGCGCGTCTTTCTTGACTTAATATCAAGGAATCTCTATCAGATAAAAGATTGGTATAAATTGTCTTAAGTGAATAACCATGTAACGTTACAAAAAATAACAAACAAACACACTCAACAGGCCATTGGAAGGTGCAAGGTTTGTTTTATATCCATTGTAGACTAAAAATACTGAAACAAAAAATATATCAAACAATCCGGACTGTTAACAGATAAAAAAGGTTGCTTGAAGGCACGCACCCCTACAAACAAGAAAAGCATAACCATTTCACAATATAAAGCAGAACACAGTCATGATAATTCTGTGCCTTTTCAATTTTCCCATTTCACAAAACAATAGCATAACCATCCAAATTTACAAGCAAGGGAGCCAGATGACCATTAACAATCATGCAGTTTATTATTTAGTTATGGTTAATGTTACAGAAGGCATCTAGATGACGACTTGACACATATATTACAATAATACACATGTTCATAACAAGAAAACATTAAAAATGGAAAAACAAACTGCTCATTGACCTGCAATGCTGGTGTCATCTGAAAGCATCTGTCTGTGCGAGAGGTGCATTCTTAAAGCAAATAGGAACATATTAAGAAAAAATGTTTATTACCTAACTGCAAATAATAAACTTAATTAAACTGGCATAGAATCATTAGAAGTTGCTGTATAGAAATGCCCATAGTCATATGTTTACAAAAAAAACAAATGCAGTACCTGGGATCCATGAACAGTCCCACATCAAGGATCTCCTTAAAGCTCACATGTCCAATCACCTTATGAGGCCCCAAAGATCTCTTCAGATGAATGACTAGCACAGATGGCAGCTTGCTAATAAGACATGTTTGAATTCCACCTTTATTCCTATCGTTCTGTCCACTTTGATTTTCTTCCTCTTGATGTGCACTATGATGCAGATTTACTTCTTTCTCCCTTCCCTCATCTAGTGTGTTGGCATTTTGATCCTGGCCACTCAATATGTTGGACTGTTTTTCACCTGGAACACAACTAGGTACAACTTCTTGAACACCTTCATGGCATTCAGGTTTTCTGTTGGCTATGTTGTCAGAGGCCAAATCTTGTTCATCACAGATTGTCCCTGGAGTGATTCCTTTAGTAACGCTGTCCACTGTGAGCATAACTTGATGATGTGCATCAGAACCATCTGGTTGCTTACTTGAAGAAGTGCCTTCTACTGCCAAGCTGTTCAAATTGCTAGATTGCTCATTTTGGCATGTTATCGTCTCTGACTGTTCAGTCTGGTGTCCAACTAATTTGTCCTCATTGGTACTTGACATCATAAGTTTGCAGTATTTGCCTTGAACAGTGACTGGCTTTTGGGCAACCTTGGAACAGTTCTCACAGGTCCATTCTATCATCTCTGCCTTAAAATGAAGTTCCAAGCACTCCTCAATCGATGCAAGAGACTTATTATCTTCAGCCTCATTATAGACAATACTGCTACTACAAGATTTACCCTTGCCTTCTGAAATAACTTCTTCTGAGAAAGTCTTAGCTTCTGCACCAAATCCTGACTCATTGAACGCATTATCAATAACAACACTGTCATTTTCCTCTACATCACTGTCTGAGGTGATCCGTGCACTCTCTTTCCTTATTGGAGAAACAGGCGGAGGTGGACCAATATCTTCTGGAATGTGGGAATCCATTGCTCTCACATCCATTCCCTCAACTTTGGCATCAAACAACATGTTTTGAGGAAGGAAATCAACAGCCTTTATTGGCACCTGAATGATCTGTCCTTGGACCTCCTTCTGAGTCTGCAAAGGACCATGTACATCATCCTTGCTTTGTGAGGTATGTTCCACTTTAGTACAATCTGCAGAATCAAGCATATAAGTTCATGAAACCAGGAACTGTCATTCTCTAGATGGTTTGAGAATCTTTATCCTCAAAATTTAATTACTCAAGCTTCCTTTCTTCAACCATCTCCACATGTAATTAAGTTAACCAACAAATTGGAGCAAAATTACAATATGAAGACAAGGTCATGAGGAGGACTCAACACCATAGGGCCTGAGCTATCTTCCAGTGGCAATAATAACAGCTAACACTGTAACAAAAAGCTATGTCATGTTACAACTGCTGAAATCCTCCTTGTTTAATGTGGACATCCTGAAGGTTATGATATTTCTGCAGTCCATGTATGATCAAGTCCTTCATATTTTCTCCATTTAGCTAGCACAAGAACACCGTTCTGAAAAATGTTCTTTTCTTATGTTGAGCAAAAACTAACAAATAATAGTGGTAACATCACAGTTTGCTGCATTCATTCATGAAAAGTACCATGTTTTGAGATGCCCCGCATGTTTGCAGACCTGTTTAGTATCATTTTCCTTCCTTTTAATTAGGTACAGGAACACTTAAACTTACCATCTTTCAAAGGCTCTGAAGTTTTCACCATGAACACATCTTCCAAATCCAATTCTGAAGCAGGACTCTGATAATCACTGCCTTCAGCAAAATTATGAATCTTTTCTGTGTTACTCTTGTCAATTGTTGGAACAAGTTTCAGTTCCACACTTTTGGCAGGAGATCCCCTTGGTGGTACTGGCACTGAGAGATCATAGAATACATCATGGGAAACTGAATTGTATGAGCAACATTTGCACGATGTGGTAACAGACAGCTGACCGCCAAAAACAGAATCAATAAATGTAGGAGCCACTGCACTAGGACCACCATCTTGCATGTTAGGAGGCTTCCTATTCTCATTCAAACCATCGCGCAAACAGCAAAACACTTCATGGCTGTCTTGCATAGAAGTGCCTTCGAACCGACTGCTCAACGAGCGTACACAAGCCAAGAGTGTACTTGGGTCCAGCAGGACTCCTGAATTATTCGCGTTATCTGCATCCACAAAGAGATCATGCAGTGCAACACCAATGACCTCTGTAGGAGCATCCGGTCCTAACATCCTTTCCCGCAGCTTTCCAAGTACGAGGAGGCACTGCACCAATGAATTCAAGTAGCAAGTGTTTCCATAATTTGGTATCCCTTTGATAGCATGGGCATGCCCATCAGAAAGCCGAGACGCATGACCACCTGCCTCGTTGCCGAACATCGTTCCCCACTCATTAATTCCCCACTCATCCTTATTGCCAGGACAGGTGAAGCCCTGCATCAATGAATTCAAGTAGCCAGTGTTTCCATAATTCTCTATCCATTTGATAGCATTGGCATACCCATCAGCTAGCCAAGACGCATGACCACCTGCCTCGTTGCCGAACATCATTCCCCGCTCATCCTTCTTGAGGTCGTCCGTATCGACCGCCATTCTCGGCACACCCTTCTTCTTATCACTGATGTCAAAATCTTCTCCACACATGTAGCAATGCGCCGTACTCATATCCCAACACCCGAAAGCAACCCAATGCTGGGCGATAGAGGCGTGGCGAGGGGCATGTGCAATGCAGTAACGCGATTCACAATCCAGGCACACCATGATATTGATGCCCCCGGAGACGGCACATTTGTATGCATTGCACATCGGGGCGTGGTTGCTGTGCCTGACCGATGCAGAGACCCAATCGATGTAATCCTGCTCATACACGGTGTGTTCGCACTGCTCCAGCGGCGGCGGGCCGCTATCAGAATCGACCTCCATCGCCGCAGCTGGCGTCCCCAGCCGCGGGGATGTCCGCGGGCTCTCGGCAGCATCCCCCGCCCTCGCCCTCTTCTCCTCGTCCATCACGTCTGAAATTGCAAGAACCATAAGGCAAAAAATGGCGTAAATCGTCCATAAAATCTGCAGGGATGAACCAGAAAGCAAGAGAAGAGGAGAACGAGATAAAATGTTCAGAAAAGAAGAGAGCATTTGGCCACCAAGAGAGGATCAGTCAAGAACAGCGCGAGGAACTCTACGGACTAGGGAGGGATCAAGAATGAGCCAATAACACCAAAGAAGAGGAGAACCAGAGAGGAATCCACAAAAAAGAATGCTTCGTAACCGACCATCCCGACGACGACCAAGAACGGCCGCCGCCGCCGCGGATTCGGGAACCAAGAAAACCATCACGCAAGCGATCAATCAATCCAGCATCGGCGACCAACCATCAGGACTGCGGGCGAAGAAACGCGCGAGGAATACTCACAGAGGGCGTCGCGAGGAGGGCTCGGAATCGGCCGGAGCGCGAGGTGTAGCTCTCGCCGACGAGACCGAGAAGTTGGAGAGAGAGCGAGCAGCAGCCGCAAGGGGATGCGATTATCTCGTTTGGTGCAATAGCTTTTAAATATTTGGATTAATTATCTCTATACCACCGTTATTATGTGAAGCATAAAATATACCATTAATATTCGTCTATTTCTTTTTATGTTATTACTATTCTCAGATTCTTGCTTTCATGCCATTTTATATACATCTGACGCATATAGACTTACAGCACTGTTTTTTTATGTATTGATCGTACTGCCTCTTCTTTTCCCCTATCTTCTTCTCTCCTCCCCCTGTCTTCTTCCCCACCGTCGTCGCCGCGCTGGTTCTCGCTGCCCTCCGCTCAGGCGTCGACTGCGAAGCTTCCACGGGTGGGAAGCAGCCCGTGGGGCTAGGGCCAGGGCTGCCGCCACCACTTCCGCGTCGGCCATGGCGCCTGGAGGCCTCGATAGCGTCCCCGATGCGGTTGACGTGGGCGTAACGCAGGACGCGGTGGCTCCACCGTCGCCGCTGCCGTCATGCCATCCGCGACAGGATCCGGGGGAAGAGGCTGGGGCGGCTCGGCCGTCATCACCATGGCCGGCAGATCAAGAAAATACCAAAGTAAATCGATTTCTTCCTTCGATTGCTTCCACTGCTCTAAAAATTGATTCTTGGATCAAAGTAAATACCAAATTCGGTTCTTTTTATTGATTCTGTTGGTACCCCTTCTCTTCATTTTGATTCGGTTCTTCTTTATTGATTCTTGGATCAAAGTAAATACCAAAGTACGGGAAGCAGATCAAGAAGGGCCGATGAGGTGACCTGCGTGCCCTACTTCCACTCCCGGCGCTCCTGGGGGCTCTTTCGAAGGAGGACGCGGCTGCTGTGCCGTAAGTGCGGTGGCTGCTGCGCGGCGGATTGGAGCTGGGAGGCGGCGTGGTGGCTGCTGTGGCTGAGGGAAGAAGATAGGGGAGAAAAAAGTTAGGGGTAAGATGGGCAATACGTAAATTTGGAAGCCTGTAGTTGGGTCCGTAGCCGACGCGAGTGTATAAAATGACATACAGAAATGAATCTGTGAATAGTAATGGCATATAAACAAATAGCGGAATAGTAATGATATATCTGGCATCTCGATAAATAACGGTGGCACAGAAGTAATTAACCCTAAATATTTCTGTCTTTTATTCAAAGCATATGTTAGAAATAATTATATAATATCGTTAAGATCCGAAAATATACAATAACTTGTGAAGATGTAATGACGCAAGAGCATCTCTAAGAATGTTTTTATCTAGCTTTCTAAAATTAAATTTAGATATTTTAGAAAAAAAAATCATATTACAACAGTATTCCTAAATGATTCTCTACGTGATTTCTTAAATAGAAATCACTTCTCATTTCTCTCAAAGTAGAAACTCTCTTTTTAATTCCTTAAAAATTATAGAAAGTGAAATTATAGGGATACTGTTGTCGACTGATTAGTTTTTAGGGATCAATAGAGTTTAGGATGGTTTCTATATAAAATTTTAAAAAAAAAAATAACAACTCTATCGAAGATGCTCTAATCTTGCCTTAATTTGGTCTATTAAACAGCCTGCAATGATTATAAGTTTCAAAATTCTATAACATGTTAAAAAAAATAAGCACAATACAACCACATGCTAAGCCTTACGCTATGTTTGTTTCTATATAACTTACTTCTAACCTGAAAATTTAAATGCTGAACTAAACAACAGACAACTTAAGCTAGCAAATTAGATTAGTAAAAAACACATCAGATTCTTCGAGTGCCAAAAATGAAAGTTGTCAATACCCATATCAATCTACGGTTAAAGTTATGTGGTAATTATATATCATGTCATACATAAGTGTTATTAGTTCATTTGTTTTTCTCGACTCAATATAACTTTTACATATTAATTTCGTTTCAGAATATAAGTTATTTTAGTCTTTTTTTGATTCATCTATAAATCAATGAATATATATACATATATGAATTTAGATAAAACTAGAATGACTTATATTCTGAAGCAGAGGGATTAATAATTATCTAACATGATATATATAAATGATATTGATCTATTTTCTCAGCTCAGCAACTTCTCCTTTTTGAGAATAGCTCAACCAAGTGTACCCTAAATTGGGGTCGTCCACCACAGCGTGGTGCATGGAGTTGCCTCATATAAGAAGCCATCCCTCTTCTACTCGCGGCCACGCAAAGCAACATCATCGCCTTCCTATTGTTCTTAAGCAGAGCTCAGCTATCAAGGTGTTCGTCTAAAGAAAACGAGAGGTGCTCCAATCCTTCCAATCCAATTTGCAAGCGCGTGCCACATTCTTCAACTCGAACGATCTTGCATCGATCGACCATGTACGTCTGCTCTGCTCGTGTAAAACATTCTCTACCGTGAGTTTAATTTGTGTCTCAAATCTGTTTCAGAATCCGAACACGCGCATGCAACTTTTAATTGGGAGATGAAATCGTTCTGGGATATTAAACTGGATTGGTTGAGATCGATCGCACTTACTACCTTGTGTTGTTCACTGATCATTTCGTTGGATTCTTTGTTTTAAGAAACATTTCGTTGGATTCAATTACAGTGAAATGAGATCTTTTGATTATATAAATTCAGCGCCGTTCTTGGCATGTGTGAGCCATGCAATCACGTGACCCTACATCCTAGGGCCTCTAAATTAAACTGTAACTTTTTTAAATAAGCTTCGATTTATTCAAATTTTACAACGTAAGTTGTTAGGTCACATTAGGAGTCCGATCAAATAAACGATTCTTTTCTCGATCGTCGTGGCTATGAGATGTCTTGTTTTGTGGCTATCGTGTTCCGTCTAAACAGAGTTTAGAGTTTTTGGCATATGGTATATAAATTTACCTTCTTTTGTCTAAATATAAGCTAGCACCTTGCATGCTATGAACATTCTTGATAAATTTGGTCAATATCTCTCACATGTCATTTCCTATATTTGGGACACCACGTCGTAAACCACAGGATAAGTTAGATCAGAGCGAGCAGAGGAAGAAGAAGAGCTAGGTAATTAAGCAGTCATTGGATCGATGGAGGAGAAGAAGAAGGACCTGCTACGGCGACTGACGATAATCTCGATCCCGTTCGTGTTCGTGGCGATCCCGTCGATCGTGATCATCGTGGGCATGCTGTCCCCTCACGCGGCGGAGCCCCGGGACGCGGAGGCGGAGGCGGCGGCGCCGGCGCGGAACCACTCGGTGTCGATGCTGAGCACGATGACCGGCGGGCAGATGATCCTGTCGTGCCGCGCCGCCTTCTCCGGCAACTGGGAGTACTTCCACTACTTCATCCTCGACCCGTACAAGCCGCAGCGGGCCTTCTTCCAGCCGACGGCGGAGCCCTACGCCATCCTCTGCAAGTGGGGCTACATGGGCAACTTCCTCCAGGACGTCGTCGTCTTCAACAGCAGCGCCGCCTACGCGCGCCTGTGCCGCGTCGACGAGGGCGGCTGCCGCTACCTGTTCCAGGACGGGCACATGTTCCTCGTCACGGGGAGGCACGCCACCATGGCAGCGCCGGCGCAGCGCAGGGAGAAGACGCTCGTCGGCGACGTGCTGCTCAGGGACTGCGTCCACGTGCTCGGCGTCTTCCCCACCGTGTGCCGCTACAAGCCGCACGACAACCCCTACGTCGGCAACATCATCGGACGCTGGCGGTGGTGGTTCAACTACTAATCCTCTTCATTAGCTGATTAATTATTTGTTAGCGGATTAATTAACTGCTAATCTCCTGGCGTTTCGCCATGCAAACTTGTAATTTGTAGTAACAAGGTGTAGATAGATACACGTTGACTCTGTGTATATACATTTTACTAATACGTACATAATTAATAGCTCCGATTAAACAGGTGACATCACTCGATCAGTTTGACCTAGAAATTAAAGATAACAAGATTAATAAAGGGCAAT
>KE372133.1:1331-12590 GCA_000418225.1 Zizania latifolia | reverse complement strand
CCGCTCGCCGCCACCTCCAGCCGCCGCTCAGCGTCGCTCTGGTCGCTGTCAGCCGCCGCCAACTTCACGATCAGTTCCACCATCATCCGCCGGTTATTGTCCACCCCTCCGCTGTCGCCGCTGGTCGCTGGAGCACCGTCCTCGCTGATGACCTAAGGCCCCTCACCGCTCCTCTCCACTGCTAGCCATTCCCCATCGCTGCCGCTCACCGTAGACCTTACTGATGAGTTCCCCGTCGCTCCTTTGTTCCGTTCTAGCCCTTGCCTCTGACTGTTGGTCCGTCGTTCACCGGTGACCCTCACTCATCAAGCGCCACCACCTGCTGTCCCTGGCGTGGCGCCGACGTGGTGCCCGTGTGGCTGCTACGTCTACGCCCCGTCAGCGTCGCTAGCCTGCGTGGATGCCATGCGTGTGCCTCATGGTAGACCCAGCGCAAGCGCGCGCCAGTAGCCCTATTGATGCAATAAACCTGAATTTCCTTTCGAAAAATAATTCTTTATTTCGTCATAATTCAATTTTAATTTCTAAAAATACAGAATAGTGTTATAATCTTTAAAAATTCATAACTAATTCATTTTAACTCTAAATTTAACCATTCAAATTGCATATTTTTTCTAAAATTGAGCTCTATACAATAAAAATATTTGACACACAGAATGGTTGATCTCATGTACTGTTTTTATTTATTTATATTCTATTTGTGTTGCGTATAGTTTTCGAAGTCCCCGAAGAGCTTGTTTTCATTGAGGAAGTGCCTATTTTCATCCCTGTGCAGCAAGGCAAGTCATCTAAGTCCTTTTATTGATCATGTTTAAAGCTATGATTTACTTCAAAGTTGCATTTATTTTAGAATGCCTTTATTTCAAAGTTGCATTTATTTTAGAATGCCACCGGGAAGGGTATAAAATTGCTTTGTATTGCCCCCTGTTGGATCACCCCATTCCTTGATTACCTTGGGACTAATAATTTGACCAGAATTAAATTCTTATTATGATTTATCTGGCATGCCTAGGATTGTTTAGCCCTACTTAGAAACTAGTGTCACTTAATTATGCTCATTAAATGCCACTAGTACCTTAATGTTGGTTCATTTGTTTAATGACTACCTGTGAATTGGTTCATGGTTAATTCCACTAAATTTTTACTAAGGTGAGTTGTGAGTACATGGATTTACTAGTCATACTCATGACACTTAAGGACCGGTTCACGAGTTGCCTATTGCAATGCTTTAATAGCACTTACCACAAGCCAGCATCGATAATGGTCTGACCTATAGCCTAGGAATCCCAAGTGGAGCTTTGAGACCGCCGATAGCACTGTACTCTTCGAAGTCTCTGTTATTGCTGGATTGGAGCGCTAGGGGCATCATGATGGGATGTCTAGATCGATGGCCACCTAGGTGTGAAGCTTGAAGGATCTAGGTGAAAGGGTCTTATCACAGTTCTTTTCTAAGGTACCATGGTGGTATTGAGATACATGGTGATATGTTGTAGGGCTGTGTCTTATGGGTAAAGTTGTGCACCTCTAATCAGAGTAAAACTATTCAAATTGCTATGGCCATGGTCAAGGGCGGGGTTGCGCAATGTTTTTCATGATTAGTCTCACTGTTACTTAATTAATCTGATGTTTAATTCTGTTTAACCTGGTTAGCTCTGGTTTAGAGTGGTTTGGTTGGTTTTGGGCTTGATAATTCTGGGTAAGAACTATTCAATGAATGGTTACTCTTGATTTAAGGCTTTAACGTAATTAGTTCAACTTTTTAAATTCTATATCTCTGTAAATACTGTTTTTATGCAAATTACTCCTATTATGTCATCCTTTGTTGCCCCCTGTGCATTATTACCCCTGAGTATTCCCCAGCCATCAAAAGAGGAGTTCATCAGCGAGGATGAAGGTGGTGCCTTTTGAGCTAGGTCCAGTCAAGTCTGCCTATGGAGTGGAATCGCTGCTGCGTCGTTTAGGAGTTATTTATTATCAATAGTGTTTTGAGGTTCCAATGCCACCTTTGTAATAAAGTATTTTATTTATTTTATCGTGAATAATTATGCTTTTGATTTCTAATAAATTATCTATTGTGTGCCTCGACTGATCCTAGACGAGGGTACTTTTCGTACAATAAATCATTAGGAAATTGTTGGAATTTCTAGGCATGACACCATACTATTAGTGACGGGCAACAATAATTACCCGTCACTAAAGGGTCCTTTAGTGACGGGTGATATTACAACCCGTCACTGAAGGGTCATGATAGGTGAGCTGGCAGGCCTCCTTTAGTGATGGGTGTATATTGTTGCCCGTCACCAAAGGATGACCCTTCAGTGATGGGTGAACACCCTTTAATAATAGGGTTTTCTATGGTAGTGTAAGCCATCCAATGGCCCCAACCAGGCGCACTCCTCCGACTATGGTGCTGGAAATCATGGCGCAACACATCAATCAATCACGGTGGTGGCAACAATTCCTCCCATAACCGTCGACAACACAGTGGTGGCAGCGGCGGTGGCAGTGGCAACAACATTGGACACAACCAACAGAACGCCTGCAACATTGGCACTAGGCATGGTGGCAATAGCCATGCCTGGCCATCCCCGCTCAACTCGTGAACCAGCACGATCCATATGTGGCGGGGGCCACTGAGCCGCGGGATCCTTGGCCCACGTCCACAGGCTCAACCATTCGCAGGAGCCGCCACTGCCAGCCCATCTAGCAGCCTATCACCTATTGACCTTTCTCAGGACATACAACCTCAAGTTGGCTTTTACTCGGTGCGTGCCAGGCAGCATGGGCCCCTCAGCCCAGGCACTGCAGTCACGCATGCAACTCTCGTGGGCTAGCTCGGTGGTGCTCCCTCCCAATGGGACCAAGCTTCTCTCGCTAGTTCCTTCAGCACCACAACACTGCCCCAACCTGCTACATGTGATTGCTATATAGACACTAGTGCTACTTCACACATGACCTCTGACACTAGTACCCTCTCCTTTACCTTCCCTCCTAATCCTTCCTCCCCTATGCACATCATTGTAGTCCCTCCACTATTCTTGTTTATCTCATAGGGCTCTCTAACTTTAGCTTTACAATCACTCCTTTACTCTTCGTGATGTCCTTTGTTCTCCTCACATAATTAAGAATTTAATTTCTGTTTGTCAGTTTGTAACCGATAATTGGTGCACTGTTGAATTTGATCCCTTTGGTTTGTTTGTGAAGGACCTTCGCACTAGGACCGTGACCACCAGATCCAATAGGACAAGTCCCCTCTATCCCCTTCATCATGTGAAGTCATCAACTCCAACAACCACTACACTCGTGACCACCACCACTGACATCATTTGGTATTGTCATCTTGGTCACCTCGGCCATGACGCCCTCACTCGCCTTGCCTTAGTCATCTTCCAGCTTGGGTTTGCTACGCCTGCCAACTTGGTTACCATAGTCATCTTCCATTTCCTACATCATTTAGTAGGGCCTTGGTTAATTTTGAGTTAATCCATTGTAATTTATGGACATCTCCTGTTATTAGTGTTTTGGGGTTCAAATATTATCTTATAATTTTAGATGATTGTTCTCATTATGTTTGGATATTTCCTCTATGATTTAAATCTAATGTTTTCACCACTTTATCGCACTTTTCGCATATATCCAAACTAAATTTGCTTCAACCATCCACAATGTTCAATGTGACAATGGTCGTGAATTTGACAATTCCACCACCCGGACATTTTTCCTCACCAACGGTGTCCACCTACGGATGTCATGCCCCTACACCTCTCTCCAAAATGGTAAAGCCAAACGCATGCTTTGGTCTCTTAATAACACTGCTCGGTCCCTTTTATTTTAGGCTAGTCTCCCTAGCTCTTTTTCGGTAGAGGCCCTTTACATTGCCACTCACCTTATTAACATCCACCCTACTAAAATCCTCACTCATCACACTCCCTTCTTCGCCCTTCAAGGCATTCACCCCACCTATACACATCTTCGAGTTTTCATCTACCAGTGTTACCCCAACCTCTCCGCCACTAGTCCACATAAACTTGCGCTCCGCTCTGTGATGTGCATCATCCTCGGTTATCCTCAACACCATAAAGGGTATCTGTGTTTTGACCTCACTTCTAACAGGGTCATCATCTTGAGACATGTCGGGTTTGACAAGCACTCGTTCCCTTATGCCAAGATCACTGGTCATACCCTCATTACTGATAACCTAGACTTCTTGGAAGATTTTTCTACTTCTTTGCAGGCCACCATCGACAAGCAACGCGGGCAACTGGTGTCCTCGACCAATCACTGTGCTGGGCCTGCTCCAACCGACAGTGCTCTGCCTGGAATGTCCACTTTGGCCCACTCAACGCCAGCCGCCCATTTGCTTGGGCCGACCGGCTCTGCCTTCTCAACGACTGCTTAGGGCACGTATAGACCGTCCACCTCAGCCCACCTAATGCTAGAGGCCCATCCGGCTGGGCCAGATGCTTTGGCCCTCTCGTCATGCAACAGCCAAAAGGAGGGTCGCCTTTAGTATAAGATATTCCTAGAGTTGCCCCCGCATAGCTTTGTGCCAACACGCCTCCGATTGGCCCGACCACCTAGGGAAACTGCTCCACCTGCACTGCTCAGCATTTCTTCGGTGATCAACGATCACGCCATGACGACCCACGGCAAAGTATGTATTCGCAAGAGTGTCACTCGGCTGAATCTACATGCATCTCTTCTGTCATCTGTTCCTAGGACTTATTGCACTACTCTGGCCGACCCCAACTAGAGAACTGCAATGGAAGAAGAATTCAATGCCCTCCTCACAAACCACACATGGGACATTTAGTCTGGTTATGAAGCCTACCATAGTCCACACTGTTCTAAGTCTAGCAGTATCCCATGATTGGCTGATCCATTAACTTGATGTCAAGAATGTCTTCCTACTTGGCACCCTTCAAGAAACTATATATTGTATTCAGCTGCCTGGATTTGTCAACACATCTCGACCTAATATGGTTTGTCGTCTTAATCGATCTTTATATGGCCTCAAGCAGGCTCCCTGGGTTTGGTACAATAGGCTTGCCACCTTTCTGTTGTCCCTCAGATTCGCTGAAGCTCAGTCAGATACCTCTCTTTTTATTCCGTGATGTGGTTCTAAGATTGCATATCTCCTACTGTATGTTGATGACATTGTACTGACTGCTTCATCAGACCGACTCGATAATTTCATCTCTTCGATCTGAATTTTCAATGTTGGACCTAGGAGCCCTACATCATTTCCTTGGCATTTGTGTCTCTCGATAGTCCTTAGGCATCCTTCTCAGTCAGCAGCAATATTGTCTTGACATCCTTATGCGTGCCGATATGGCTGTCTACAAGCCTTGCAACAGTCCTATTGCTACTTGTGTAAAACTGTCCAGTAGTGATGGTGCTCCAGTTGCTGACCCAATGGATTGTGCAAAACTGTCTAGCAATAATGGTGCTCCTGTTGTTGACCCAACGAATTGTGCAAAACTATCCAGTAGTGATGGTGCTCTAGTTGCTGACCCAACGGATTTTTGCAATCTCATCGGTGCACTGCAGTAGCCCATCTTCACTCGTCTAGATATCTCCTATGCTGTTCAGCAAGTCTATCTTCACATGCATGATCCCATTGAGTCACACCTTTGTGCAATCAAACGAATTTTGAGATATATTCGAGGTACTATTGACTTGGGTCTTCATATTAACCCTCCAACGCAAATGCTCTTGATGTCTTCTCTGATGCAGATTGGGTATGATGTCCTGATACACAGCGATCAACCTCAGGCTATGTGGTTTTCTTAAGTGACAACTTGATTTCTTGGTTATTCAAGCGTCAGAACATGATCTCCTGCTCTAGTGCCGAGGCAGAGTACCGAGAAGTGGCTAATACGGTGGTCGAGGTCACATGGCTTTGTTAACTTCTCTACGAGCTCAACTTCCCGCCATCCTAGGCCACATTGGTGTATTATGATAACGTCAGTGTAGTCTATCTGTCATCTAATCTGGTTCGGCATCAATGGACAAAGCATATTGAGATTGATCTTCCCTTTAACCATGAAAAGGTTGCCATCGATGCCATACGTGTCCTGCATGTTCCTACTTTATCTCAGTATATACTAACATTTTCACCAAGGGGCTTCCTTCACTAGTCTTCAATGAGTTTTGCTCCAGTCTCAACATGTGAGGATCGATGTTGTGACTGTGGAGGGTGTTAAAATATATCTATTTTTGTTAGCTTCGCCCTTCTTATCTCCCGATCATGATTCTATAAATCGATTGAAATTATGGAAGGACAAGGACTATATATATGTACCTCTACATGATCAATACAATCAAGTTATCTTCTATCACTAGCAACCAGCTCACCCAGCTGACCTCAGAATCGGAGCATGACCAATCCACCATAGAAAGGACGAAGCAGAAATGCAGCCGCATGCATCCACGAACCTGTGATTAATTGGGCATGAAAAAAAGAAAATATTTTTGCCAAATACGAAACCAAGGAATCAAGCAGCAGGCAGGCAAATCTTTTTTTGCGCGCATGGCTGCCACAATGGAAGCCATGACGCCTTCTCGCACGATCGCACCACACACTGCCACATGAGCCTGGAGAGGGGAAGCCGACGAGACATCCCAATCATGGAAAGGAAGGGCACCATCGCCATCATTCTCCGAGAAGAAGGATAAGACGACACGCAAACACGAAACAACGCCGCGATTATCTAGCCTAGAAACCCATCTATTCCAAAGGGGAGGAAGAAATGAGACGAGAAGAGAAGAAAAAGAAAACGCAAGAGGACGAAATGAGATGCCATGGGCGGGCCAGTTGACCCACCTAGCTCACAAGCAGAAGCAGAGCATGTCTCTCTCGGTGACAGTAACATGGAGGCGGGGCAGCAAATCAGCAATGAAATAATCAATTCGGTGGCAGCTCGCTCGCCTCTGGTCGGTCTCTCCAAAAGCCACGCAGTCGGATGGATTCAGCTGCGGGTGAGATCGGAGGAGATGGGAAAGGCGGTGGTGTAATCGTACTTGTGCAGTAGGCCTCCTCGGAGTGCGCTCTCTCCCTATCTCAATTCTATCGCTTGCATCTTTGTTTGTGAAGGCTCGCGACGCGGGGGACGGAATCTGCAAACTCTCCCCCATGGGAACACACGTGCTTACTACTCCATCCGTACTTTATTACTCTTTATAACATAAATACTATCACCGTTTCATAATATAAGTCATTTAACTTTTAATTTTTTTAACTTTTATTAAATTTAGTAAAAATATATTAACATTGATATTATCAAATAAATACAGTAAACATATTTAATAGTTGATCTAATGAAACTAATTTGATATTGTAATTGTTAATATATCTTTTCATAAAATTAGTAAAAGTTGGAGAAATTCAAAAATCTAACAACTTACATTGTGAAAGGAGAAAGTATTTTACTTTTTAAATATAGTGATAAGAGAGAATAAAAGAAAGAGAGATTTGATAATTTATCACCCTCAAGAAGTGACTTTATATTTTTGTCATCCTACTTTATATTAATTGATCTAAATGGTCTTAACTGTCATTGGCAAGAGCATCATCATTGTTAGCATTATGCCCCAGAGGCAACATGGATATGTTTTACGTGACGTATAATATTTATGAAATAAAGTTATTTTTATTCATTGAAATAGAAATTATCATTGTGGATCAATGAGTACGTAACTCATTCATGAGACTCGTAATGTAACAATTTCTACATGATCCCTGATCGAATATAGTCATATATGGAACATATATGACCGACATCGGCATGTACATTGATTGATGATTATGTCTCATAGATCATAGATATGGAGATATCAAATCAATAATATAGATATATGTTAGAGAACATATATTGGAGAGACCCACTATGAGACACTATTAAGTTTTAAAGTATCATCAGTAGATCATAGTAGTGTTTTTGTAAAGTGCTTATACCTGAGATCATCATTGTTTTCAACATACGTAGTAACTTACTTTGAGTCTACCAAATGCTACTCTGTAACTAGGTAGATGTAAAAGTAGTCTTCGCGATGCTATGAAAGATGTAGTAGGATGTGAGTGATCAAGATAGATTTTGTTCCTCCTTATGGAAGAGATATTGTAATATCAAAATGCACTAACCACGGCAACCAGAGGGGAGTGAATGGTTGTAGTACCCCAAATTTGACAATTAAAAAAAAATCAGAAAACTAATTCCTGACCAGTCTGAAAATTCCTAACCAGTTTTCCCGACCAGCCTGAAATTTCCGGACCACTCTAGAAATTTCCTGACCACTGAAAGCAGCATGATAATGCAATGGTAAAACGGACGTAATTTTAGATCTGTAACTCAGATTAATCTAAAATTTCAACACAAACTAGACTTCAATACAAATAATTCCCAATAGATTTCACTCAAATCCAACTTCCCAATCAAAAGTTATGATCCTCAAAAATCACGGCAACGTAAAATCAGGACTGATCCGATCCGAAAACTAAAAACTTGATTACTCCTAAAGTACAAGAAATTAACCAATAAAACTTTCCAGATCTCTTTCTTAATGTCCTACCAAGGTTTTGGATGAATCAATTTAAATTAAATCGCAGGTAAAATTGAAATTACAAATTAAGCCAAAACGATGCAAACCAATAAACTTAAGAAGAAAGAACGTAATACCACCCTCCTTGATGCTTGATGATCAATCTTTATTGCATAAGAGTGTTTACAAGGTACAATCCACAACACCCCTCACAAAAACCACATCCAAAACCCTAGATGTAAGAGCAAAAGGCTAAACCTTAATATTTTTTCATTGATCGGTCTCTTCCCATACAATTTTTGCTCTCCCTTCTAGTCTATTTATATACCCCACATGTGAGCCATGGCTGCCACCATGAGCCATGAAATTAATAACTTTTAAAGTCCTAATCTACTTAGAAATCTATATCTCTTATCAATCCTTAAATCCTAACTCCTTCTGAATTTGCCTTCTTTCTATATTCGCACACATCCTGCATACGCCTTATGAAAACCTCTCATTCCATATAGAAACCTCATCTTCACGTGTAACATTCTTTAGCCCGAGCATCCCACATGACATTATTGATCATTCTGAACCTCAACTCCTCCCTGAGCCTAGCTTCGATCTCGTCGTCGACCACGACTCGCCCTCAAGCAATGCCTGCACATGAATAAACTAAGAAACCTTTTTTTCGAGTACAAGTTCTTTCCAACTTGACTCAATCAATCCAATCAATCATAAACATAGTGTATTTATTGAATAAATAACTTAAAGAATATAATCCAACTCGAACATAAAAAATCCGAGTGATCCAAAATCTCGAGTGCTAAGTGCTTGAGTGCTGAAATTTCCCGAGTGCTAAAATTTCCTGAGAGCTCGACCAGAGTGCCCGAGTGCCGAGTATCCGAGTGCTCAACCACTCGACCAAAGTGCCCGACCACTCAAACCACTCAAAACTAATTTGTCCATCACATATCAATATCAAATCAATTTGTTCATCATATATCAATGATCATACACACGATCTCACAATCTCCCCCTTGATAAACACATTGGCAACACAAGCACACACACAAGGAACAATAAAAAAATTGTCCCTTGAAATTTGATTGCAAGTTTGTCTCCCTCTTTGACAATGATTTTATCAAGTAACGTAAAAGAGAGAAATTATCATAAGAATACCAACTTTTTGATTTGTTGATTTAAGAGCTTTGAAGTGTAACTAAAGCTACCCATGTGACAAAGTTTGCAATACAAATGAAATAGATAAATCAACCAGCTAACAATCAAACCAAAAAGCCTCAAGATGAAGCTAAGCCATAATTCTAAAGTTTAAATCAGTACTAAAATAGTATGATTTCAATCATTTATAATGTTGACTTTCACTAATATCAATTCAAGAGAAATACCTCACACACAATTTGTAGGACCGAAACTAGCGACCAGAGGGGGGGGGGTGAATGGGCGCAAACTTAAATGCAGCGGAAAAATAAAACTCCTCAAGTTTAAGTGTCGAACTTGCAAGTGACTCGATGTGATTTAGTCCAAGATTTGGACAAATAAAAGTCACACCTAGCAAATCGATACTTATATTTCAGAAACCTTCCTCATACTCAAATATCGGACTTGCGAGTGATTGGATAAGACTCAGCCCATGGCCGTGCTAATGATGTTCACTCTTCAAATCAAATCGATACATTCCTCAAAAAAATAAACGCCTAAAAGAAACACCACTCGTAGAGACAAGTGTAAATCGGTCTACAAAAATGCACCAACAAGTGTGACGAGCATTCTATAGAAAAAGATACGCCCGAAACATTCTAATGCAAAAGACCGAAATACCCCTAATCTAGAGTATTCCTAAAGTACTAGCCCGAGGGGCAAAAAGATAAAATTACAGACACAAAATTATTCGGTATCACGATTCAACTTGGCCGTCATGACACCGCTAAATTTTGACGGATAGCACACTTTTCGTTAGTTTTGACGGTTTTAAGCCGAAGCCGTCAAAGCGTCCGGTGCCCCCGCACCGTGCACCCGAATTGGGCTAGTCCGACCCAGCGGCTCTTCAGCCCTGTGGTCGAATCCCCGTGTACCTGGGTCGCACCGGTCGGCACTGCACCGGATCACACCTCCTTCTCGCCGCTTCAGCTTCCCAGTTGACAAGCACTCATCATCCTCATGGTGTATACCATGACTCCTCAATCTCCCCCTTGATGAGTACCTTGTCAACACCTCCTTCAACTCTGTATGGTAACCTGTGAAACAAATGTGAAAACACGAAAACAAAACAAAACACGAGAAAGAAGATAGAAGAAAATATGTAGAAAAGAAAAATAAAATTTAACCAAATGACCAAAAGACAAACAAAAGTCCGAAAGATCATAAAGTTAAACACAAAAGAAATCAACAAAAAGATTTCAAAGAAAGAATCGAATGAGTGCAAGTTTTTTTTTAGAAAATAAAATCAATAAGAGGAAGACAAAATTGAACGGAGAGAAGCCAAAGTTTTAAAATTTCCAATTTTTCAAATTTTTCCCGGACTCTCCCCCTTGACTCGTTCCAAAACTCTCCCCCATGTTGACAAGTGGACTCATCAAGCACACATGCACTCTCCGACACACACACTCCCTCCCCCTGGGAAGTAGCTCCCCCTCAAAATATGCCATGAATGCAAAAAGGAGTGAAGTGCAAAATCACAAGCTTCAAAAATATGATCACTACCACAAAACATGT
>ASSH01052897.1:0-12778 GCA_000418225.1 Zizania latifolia | reverse complement strand
GTATTAAGCATATATATCATTACTGAAAATATGGTTAAATTATAATTAAGTTTTGTTCAGATAAACTTTGAAACAGTCAAAGTTCAGAAGGAGGCTGTCGAGTCGTGTGAAAGAAAGTCATCTCTCCTTCTCTTTTCTATACTAGTTGAATGTCTGTATAGTGTTACAGAATTTAAAAAGCTGACCACATTGCATGTTGTAGAGAACAAAGTTATCAGCCACATATAATCAACTCACAAACTCAATGTGTTTCTTTTTTTATCTCTATTCAATTATCATACATTTTTTTATAATAAATTATATAGTCATAAAATCTTCGCTCTCTACTAGAAGCAAATCCCTCCTATTACAATGGTGGTGGGTATAGTAGTAGAGCGGTAATAGATTGATCACTATTACCACCACTCCTATCACAATGGTGGTGGGGTATAGTGGTGGAATGGTAATAGATTGACGACTACCTCCACCACTTGTTTGGAAGTAAAAATATTATATATCTTAATGTTTTTTAAAGGGGCAAATTTGTCCGTAAAGTTTTTTAAAGGGGTAGGGATATTATACATCTTAAATAGTGTAGATTTTTGTAATGATATTAAATTAATTCACTGATGTGGGACAACAAAAAATGCTCACTGATTAAAAAAGTTATAAAAAGATGAACAAATTAAAAGAATGGAATGTATACCAACATACATGTGTGGAGGATTGCCCGTAAAAATTAACTAGTGGAGACTGAGAGTAAGGGGTGTCGGACATCTGTAAATTTACCAACAAAATTCCTTCACCGGCCGCCTCGCCACAATAACACGAACTGGGATTTGATCTGTCACCACACAATGGGCTGGCTGGCTGGTCGGTAGCAGTAAATCTAACTGTTTGTGCACGTAAAAATGTACACAGATTAATTGCACCACACCCACAAAGGTCACATGCTGTACTACAAGAAAACTATAAGGACAAACAGTGTGCACATGTATCTAGTCATGTCAATGTGAAGTACTTTGTGTAAAAAAGACCAAGGCAGTTGTATCTATGCACAGTCAATACGTACCTCATCTGAAGAGCCAAGTACTTTCGCACGTACAGTCACGGTACAAGACGGTACTGTTCCACCACCCAATCGTAGAAAATGTAGTGTAAGTTCAATTCCATCATCAAAAGATGTGTGCACATGAACGTATCGTGCATGCGATTTGCCCATATATATGCATGCAACTTCAATTACGAGAACATTCAATAACTTGTCATCAGAATCAGATATACTTTGATTATTTCGCCAAAAAAACGCTTTGATCTAACCTGTAGAAAGCCGTGTTGGCATAGAGTATCAATCAATCCATGCGGTATAAATCAATCTATTTCAAACATAGTGTAAGAAAACCATGCGGTTAATCAATCGATCCCTAACATCACATAAACATGCCATTGTTGCAATCAACAGGGAAAAGAAGTATTATTCTCTGCAGCATGCAGGATGTTGAATCTCCAAACCATTTACAGGCAGAAAATTAATTTAGATAACATCGAATACAAGGATGATTTATATGAACTCATCAATGTATGACTGTATGTAACATGAGAACAGAGCTCCTCTTGGTTACAAAAAATATGACAGAAGGCCGCCTGTAATTTATGTGACAGCAGTACCGGAGATAAATTACCGGTGAAAATATAACGATTTCAACTTTGGTCAACAATGTATCTAACCTGTTATGATCGATGGACTTTGCTTTTAATTTCACCAATGCAAACCATTCCAATTTCCAACTCTGTACAAAATTTAAGCACACGTTTTTTGTTAGCCATACATGGATTTTACAAATTAAGATTTTGATCAGAAATGTATCTAAACTGTTATGATCGATGGAAACCATTCCAGCCTCTACCAAAATTTGACCATACGTTTTGGTTAGCATTGATTGTACAAGTTTGATACCAAAATGTCACAAAAATTTGACCACAGTGAAAACAGATCGATCCATGCAGTTCGTCTCCAACAAAATGTGGGATAACTTCAGAGGTTTCAGACGGAGTCTGACAGACAAATTTATTCAGCGATTTGATGAATTAATAATTATAAAGTTTAACAACTGTAAAGTCATTATTGTTGCATTATATTCCAGCAGTTTGGACACTATATGAAAAAATCTATTGGTTTTCCATTTGAAAGTTAAACCCTGTTTGATACTCCAACCGGAAGTAGAATGTTTTCCAGTGGAATGTCTGTCGTCTCTACTTAAAAAAAGTTAGGAAAGACCTGCACAGATTCATTTCAGCTTTGAGTTGCAAACTTTTGGTTTTGCTGACTTGCCTCGTCTCTCACCATCTAAACTGACAAAAAACATACAAAAACTAATCCATATTCATACCAATCCTCGTTAGAGCGCGCTGTACTTGCTTACCAAACCAGCTGATTACCTAACATCCAAAACAAAAATCATAGTGCATATGTCGTCCACCAAAACTAGCTGATTGAAAATGGCTATATCTTGCATGATATTCAACTTTCTAATGTGGGGAGATAAGAGTTATAATGCATACTTCTGAGAATGCATGGAATTAAAGAGTTAGTGTTTTACTACGATAAGTGTTACAGTTTTACTCCACACCGATCAGGGAAGTTTTTCCTAGTTATTTTAATGCACACGAATGCATGGAATTAAGGAGTTTGGGTGCCCGGTCCTTTCAAAGCATTTGGGAGTGAGGTGTATGGATTAATTTCCAGTGTTAACCAAGAGATCGATATATACCTCTCAACAGACGTAGTATATCTCGTGATGAACATATGTATAACTCTAGATTACCCTTTTAGAACAGTAACGCAGAGACCTGCATGAGAAAAAATCAAATAATTCAAAGTTTGGACAAAAATATTGAAGCACATATGTCAATGCTGAATGGATCATGAAATTAATAGAGGACAGAAAATATTGTTATGTTTAGGTGGTAAAATATGGAATTACTAATATTATGTCTATACAGGATATATATATACACTAGCTGTTTACATAATTAGTTTTGGTTTATGGTGAACTCTTAGTTTGTCGTTTTGTACAATTTTTTTCTTTAGAACACTGCTTTTTTATGTGATCCTTCCTTATCTTACTGCCAGTGAAATATTCCCACGATGTACTACATCTTGTTTTCTTTTACTGTGGTCAGTTAATAGATAATTGTAATATTCAAGAGTGAGATCCATCTTATCATCTATCACTTTGATTGCCAGTATTTTTTCTGCCAATTTACTCATCATCAAGAACTTTTTGGATTACACTAGAAATCACATCAGCTATATGAGAAAAACATTATTAAAGCAGGGCAGAAAACTGTGAACCTAGCAGTTGATAGCTCAAGTAGCAGTTGATGCATAGAAATCAACTAAACAAAAGCATAGAAAACATCAGATCTATGTATTATCTGATAACCCAACTCCCTTACACCTTAATTAAGACAAGTGCAGAGATAATACTAATTTATTTGTACTCGATATGACTGTTTGAACATGAATATGTTATTATTAATTACATATATATGATTATATAGGATGAACTTCAAATCTTCAACAAAATGGCTAGTTCGGGAAAGTTACTGTTTCACCTATTTTGGTGTTACATCAATTAAAGAAAAACTATAAAAACATGGAATAGGAAGAGCTGAATTCATTAGCACAATGAAAGGAAATTGAGATGTAAAGACACCTTATATAATAGTGTAAATTGTGTCTGAAATAAAAAAATCCATACTAGAATTAAAAGCCCGGATCGGAGTAGAGTCATCCCTGCCAAGATTTAGTCTGCAGCATATCATATATGTAGGGGTACGGTTCAATTAATTTGCAATTTTTGCATAGAGGTTCCAAAAAAATTGGAGTAAAAACAGTACTGTAAAGTGCATCACTTTCTACATAGCTTACCTCCAAAATGCAACCAAGCAGCGACGATATGCATAGCAGCAACGCAAAGAGGATTGGGAAGCTAGCAGAAACGCGATCTGACATGCACGTACATGAGAACCGGATTGGTCAAGACTAACTTTCTTGCATGCGTGTGCTTGATTTGACCCACTAAAGCTTATCTTTCTCATCCTGCAAGGTGTCGCTCTGAGATCGCCAATGGGGAAACATGGAGGTTGTTCTGTATTTTCGTCTAGAAATTAGCAAGGAAACATGGAATAATTGGCCCCTCTCAACAGGACGCCGCCACGAACTTCAGCAAAAAAATATAAAAAACAAGGCAGGACTTCAATAGCAATTACCTGCCGCGATATGGAGAAGTTTGCTGGTTTCCTCATCCCAGATTCCACATAGGAAGCGGTTAATTGGCAATCACTCTGAGGAGAAGAGAACATTGACCTCTCCGCGCGAATAGCTAGCTAGCTAGAGGCCCTAGAGCATCCCCTTCCTCTCCCTCCCCTTCCCTCTCCCTCCTAGCATCTCGACCTCTCTCCCTCTCTTTCTCTCTCTCAAGAGGGGAAGAGAAGGTTATCCAGATGCATATATCATGTGTCCAGGGGTGATGTTTCCTTCCTTGCGTTGTTGAGGAAATGATACAAAGCTGTGAAAAAGGCTGCAGATACTCCTTTCTTTTCCAGAGAAGAAAACAAAAGAAGGAGAAGCAAGCTAAATGCAGTCCACGTTGCGTGGCTTTGGATATAATGGAGGGGATGAAGACAACTTTCACTGTTAGCAGGACAAAGAATATAAAGCAACGCAAGCAGGAAAGGTCGTTTCCATGGTGTACGAGCCATAAAACCTACAGAAACACTAGTAGTACAGGCCTGCTTGGCACTTGTTGCCAGCACAAGGATGCATATATTGGCTAGCTAGCTGCAATGTGTGGGTTCCCTGTGGCATTACAACTTTCAATCACTTGTGTAAGCTTTGCCATTTACCCTAGCTTACTGCATAAGATTTAACTGAGATTTGATTTGGAATGTCGGGATTTTGTAGGAGTACTCTTTCTTGATGAAATATCAGAAGGCCTGGCCTGCTATTAAATCAATCGAGTACAAGGAGCAGAAGAATATGATTTATATACGGCTATGGCATGCATTAATTCCCTGTGTTTTTTATGGGAATCCTGTATTTTTAAAGATATAATATATCATTTGTTAAGGATCTGTGGTAATTTTAAATGCCCAGCTTTTTTTTGAAAGGATTTGAGATAAAGTCTACATTGCTATTGGTGATAGTATAGTCTTTCCGTGAAGATGGATTTTTACCCACTAGTGCGCATGCCTTCGTTTACATACCAACCAAATAAGGACAAGACTACAAATCGGACGTATGATGTTAACCCAAAAATTGGACGGTGTAATATTTCATCGTAGATTCAGTGAAACATTGAAATAAAGGGTGAAACCTTTAAGATAAATAAAAGGGTAAAACATTACTTAAATTAGTAGATAATTATATGTTTCGCTGAGTATTCAATTAAACATTTATAATTACATAATAGATACATCAATTAAAATAATCTACAACATTTAAAAAAAATATAGTAAAAGTGAAACACTGTCGATGAATCATCGGCTAGTTCACCTAAGTGGTATCTAAGGTGGTGATTAGATGTTGTGTAAGGGAAATGCAATGCCTTCGAACCCGATGGTCGACTCTAGAATACAAGAGCCAAGATTTATACTAGTTTAGACCTCCCGGAAGATAATAGTCATATGTCCAGTATTTTAGTGTCTACTATGATGGTAGATCTTACAATACGACGCAACAAAGCTATCAAGGCTTAGACGTCGAAAGCAAAAAAAATATAGTGGAGCTAGATGGCTAGATGATCGATGAATTAGATGATAGATGCCTCTAGGAGGGTCTCGTCTCCTTTATATACTCAGGAAGTGAGCCTAACAATCCTAGAACTCTATCCCGAGTAGGACTTGGATTCCCTACCAAACTTGGATACTAAATCCCTAATTGCAATGATTTCGGTACAAATAAATCTCTAAATAACATATCCAAAACTTAATTACCCGATAAGGACTCTACTATTCTTATCGGAATCAAACCCCTGTTTATGAGTCATACCGGACGGTCAATGCTGGTCTTAGCCTGTCCTTGATCTGGTCTGATAAGTCCAACTATGAGGTACTCGGGGGTCACATCCCCGACAAACACGGTCAAATCTAAGTCAAAACATTTTACTCCCACAAATAAAACATTGAGTTCTAACTACTAAAATATAAAAGCAATTGTGTTTCTAGTTAAAACATGAGTTATATAAATTTTGAGAAACACTACTAATATATAAAGTGAAACAATATTTAATAAATAAAATAAAACAATTGTTTAAACTATTTGAAATATTTTGATATACTAGTTGAAACAATACATGTAATTATGTGAAATATTATATATAAACAGTGAAATAATTTATGTTTGTAGTTGAAACATGATTTACATATTTTTGGGACCATGTCTAAAATATATAGCGAAACATTATATAATATAGCTTTCAAATTATATTCTGAATATATAGTGAATATGATTTAAATTGAGAAATAAAAAAATTTGGGCACATCCATGTTGGTTGGGCCAGAACAACAGTCACGTATGTACAACCTATTTAAGTTCGGTCGAAAATAGGATTGTCACATACGTGGATAAGATTCACTTGGTGGATTGTATAAGCTGAGCCACACCGAGCGTCCGAGCGCGCGGTGCGCTCGCATCAGACGCTCGATGCAAAGCATTTTTTGACCAAATATTAGTGAAATAAATTGATGACATATATATGGTGCCACATATATATCACTTCATAAAAATCAAATCCAAAGCTGATTTACACATAGAGAGACTAATAAATCCGATTGTGCATATATAGTCCCATTATTCATAGCTGGATGTGATCGTTTTTTTCTCAGTTCCTTAGGAGGTATATATAGGTATTTATTGTTAGTCCACAGATACAATATCTATACTAACATTGATGTATATCTCATTAACATTATGATGTATATATAGGTCTCAGTTCCTCTAAAAAGAAAGAGAAAAAATTGAAATGTCAGTCATTCCGATCTAAATATTTTCCCTCCCATGTGGTAGGGAGGTATAATAATAATATATACCTCAGCTCTTGGAGAAACCCTGTGGACACGAAAGGATATGAGAGAAAGCTGGTCTAGAGTTGCCTAACTAGGGCATGTTTGAAACTGAAGATATAATATGAATGAAGTTGATATTTATAATAATTATTTAAGGATTTAAATAATAAATTCAACACTAAAAATCAACAAACAGCTTTAAAATATATTTTCTAAACAATTTTTATATAGATTTTTTAAAAAAATTATATAGTTTTTGCCGAGTGCCAAATTTGACACTCGGCGAAGGATTCACCGAGTGCCCGACAAAAACACTCGGTGAACCTCTATTCACTGACAGCGGGTTCACCGAGTGTTATTCGCTGAGTGTTTTTAGTGGTTCGCCGAGTGTCGTAGGCACTCGACGAACCCTATTTTCTCGTAGTGGTTCAAGAGTGTAGAAGTACGTCGGCCCGCTTACAAGTCATATGCCAAATGCTGAACGAATCACCGCTACAGGAACAGACATTAGTGTCGGATCAAAATGTCTATCAGTGATGGGTTCTGAACCATCACTAACTAGTCGGAACTAATAGTCGATGGCTATCAGTGACGGTTCTGGAACCAGCACTGACAACAAGTATTAGTGTCAGTTCCAGAACCGAACGGACACTAATACGCACATATCAGTGTCGGTTCGATAATACAACTGGCACTGATACGCTATTATCAATGCCGGTTTGGATCACGAATCGGCACTGTTGTGTATTTCACGCTATTTTTTATATATAAACAACGCTGTATTAATTCTATATCCAAATACACATATATGCTAAATTCATTTGCATTATATCATATTACGTGGATAATCTCAAATCAAATTAATATGACATATATTAACTTAAAGAACATATTTATATAAATATTTCCATAAGTTTCTAATGTGATATTGTTCTTACAGCACATACATAATAGAGAGATGCACAAGACAAATTACAGCACATACATAACAGACTCCAGTACACCATTGTTGATATGAAAATAAAAAGCACATACTGTGCCGACAACTAAATCGTTGGCTCGTAGAAATTGACCAAAACCAGTCGTTAGGTAACACCGTCCATCTGTTGACTTATACAATGTAACTGGGACTGTTGTGCTTCCTACTGCTGTCACTTGGATTTGTGAGATTTGTTGGTGTAGGTGAGGTGTGATGTACTTCTCATAATACTGTCTTGAAAAATACTGTTATGAATAAAATATGTTAGTAGCTAGTTAGACGAGGCAAATGTAAATATATAGATGTTTACAATTATGACATGTGCAAAGTGCTTACCACCGACTTCTTGTTGACGATCGAGGGATTGATTGTGTATACATACAAGTGAGTCATAGAGGATAGACTAGCCGAGATGTCTTGCAGAAGAGTCTTTCTTGCTGGAGTCACATCTGTATAATTTTTAAAATAACATATGTTCTTCAGTTGGTCCATTTTGTCGGTATCGCGCTCCCTGGCTATTTGCTTCCCCTTCTTCGGAGCATTGCTAGGACCCTCACCTTCCATTATAAAAAATCAATTTAAGTACATAAATAAAATATGCATGTCTAGTAAGTAATGTCAGTTTGTTATAGATACCGCTATCGTTGTCCCCCACTTTTATGGCTGTTGCGGTCTTCTCATCACCAAAGTTAGTATAAAATTTAGCCATAACAGTCAATGGGACCTGCCCCATTGTTATTACTACATAGTCCCCTTCTGTTAGACTGGCTCTTTTACTAAATGCGGGCCACCATTTGTGGAGGCATACCCTGCCTCCACAGCTCCCAACCTCAACCTCACTAGTGTACCCATCTCTTGTTAATATCTTAAGGGTGTCACCAGCGTGAATGTTATTGATATCGCCAAAATTTTTTGTTAGAAACTATAACAGTAAGATAATATCGTATCAGTTTGTTAGTTTTATTATCACATAAACAGAATATGCAATGTACAATGTATAAACCTGGTGACGCCCGTCGTGGACGTAATGATTGATCTTTATGAGACAACTGTTAGGAACATAAGTACCTACTACTAGAAGCATGTTGTCTGGCGAGAGTGTCCTGTTAATTACTTAGGAGGCTTGCCATGTCTCTAATTCATGTTATATTTGACAACGATGAAAAAAGTATAATAATACTTGTGTAAACCTTAATAAACAAAATTGAATATTTTGAATGTATCGATATGAGCGGATGCAGCTGGACGGGTGGAGGCGAAAGAATAGCATAATCATATTACATTAGTATCGAGAAGTCAAAAATTCATACACTTTTAAATAATCCATCATTGCTTACACTCAAATATATACTCAAATATATACATTCTCAGACATATACATACAGTGCCAAAGAATTATACTCAAAAATTGTATACAAAAATTGCAAGCCAAGACACATTATACACTCTCAAACATATACATACACTTGATCTGAGCAATCCTCAAAGGTGTACGCAAAAATCCAATATATGAATGAAACTAAGGACCAACATTTTGGCACAAGTGAAATGTGAAAGTGCATCGGCTTCTAACAGTAAATAATCTGAGTACTACTTTGAGCAAAGTTATTATGTACACTTTGCTCCACAAACAGCAGGGAAGCTCTCTCAATCGATGTCTAAACCCTAGCTAAACCCTAAATCCAAACAATGTGAGAGTAGGGGGCATCAAACCTCACACGGCTGGGCAGATGCGAAGTTGATGAAAACGGAAGGGCGGAGACGGCCGAACGGTGTAGGCGGAGGCAGAGACGGTCGGATGGCCGGACGACAGGACGGCAGAACGACTGCGGACGAGTAGACAATCTGCGGGATGGTGAAAAATAGCTAAGTCCTAGCGCATATATATATATAGGAAAGTTATCAGTACCGGTTTGAAGGGAGAACCGACACTGATAGTGAGCTATCAGTGTCGGTTCTGTTCTATTTATAACCGGCACTGATAGTGCTTTTCAGTGCCGATTATATTTTAGAACCGGCTCTGAAGAATATTTTAATATTAATAAATATAAACAATTTATTTTAATATACAAAAGTTACTCCTAATAAATGCGGATTTTTTACTGTACCAGATGAAATGTTTTTATGCTAACATTTACAAATCTACGTTCAGAACGCTCCATTACTACGATATATAAATTTATTAGTCTAGCATTTTATTTTTTGATTTTAAAAATATTTTCAAATTTTGTTCTCAATACTCTCTTAGAAAGGTTGTGAAGATCAATCACAACATTCAATTTAAAAATAATTTCAATTTGTGCAGGCATACATTCAACATGGTCTCCAAATTTTTCATGGGATAAGATACACTGTATTTTAATTGTAGAAAAAGTTTCAAGTTCAAATGAGGATTTAACCGACGATTTGCTTTCAAACCCAACACATTCCTTCTTTAAATCCTATTTCAATATAAATCCTAATACCAAATTTTTACATGCGATAAGCTATGTTGCATTTTGATTGTAGAAAAAGTTTCAGGTTCAAACGAAGATTTAACTATCAATTTGCTTTTAAATCCAACTCATTCTTTCTGTAAATCCTAATTCATCCTAGGAGAATCTCTGACTTTCTTAACATCGTACGTAACAACTTTCTTGAAATATTTTTCAATTTTTATCACAGCATCTATGTATCATATCATAACACCATGACATGTCTCGTGTTTTTCAGACTTTATTTGATTTTTTAGAATTAAAAAATTATTAAGCTCTACGTTGCCGATCGAGTATCGCAATTTAGATTTTTCAAAATTTCTTTCAATTTAGTTCAATTTCAATCCTAGAAACATACTTAATGAATATGATTTTTCTATAAATTTTGGTTCAATTTCAATCCTAGAAACATATTTAATGAATTAAAAATAGCAAACGAACCTAGAAAAATACAAAAATTTTACATGAAATAAGATATGTTGTATTTTGAGTGTAGAAAAATTTTCAAGCTCAAACATAGTTACAAATATCACATAGACTCAAAAAATACACTCGGCGAACAACCCTCTTTGTCGAGTGCCCGAAAAAATACAATTGGCAAAGAGCTGGACACTCAGCAAAGAGCTGTTTTCTCGTAGTAAATGTTATATTTTCTTTAAGATTTTAAAAAGAAATGGGATATTTTAAAAGATTTTGGAATTGAAAAAAATTCTAAATTTGGAGAATGTTTATTATCTACTAGATAGTTTTTTCCGATAAATATCCATAACTGTATCTGTTCCGTATCCGCTCCTTATTCGTATCCGATAATATCTGTTTCTGTATCCGTATCCGGAGTATCCGAATCCGAATCCGAATTAAAAAATATATGAAAAATGATATGATATAACTAATATCCGTCCGTATCCGATCCGTTTTCATCCGTACCGTAAACCGTCAACCATAAACCGTAAACCCTGCGAACTTTTTGTTTTAAAATTTATTATTTATTATTAAAAAAGGCAAACCTTTGTATTTTAACATTTATTATTTAGTGTGAAAAAGGCTACCTTTGTATTTTAACATTTATTATTTGTTATTAAAAAATGCTAAACCCTAAACTCTAAACCGTAAACCGTTGATCAAATAAAATATAAATTGTTGAAGCGCGGGAAAGATTTATAGCGCCACAATAGTGCTGGTTCCGTTTACGAACCGTTACTGATACATCAGTGTCGGTTCGTGTCATGAATCGATACTATTGCGCCACTTTTAGTGCCGATTAATGAAACGAACCGACACTGATGGCACTGAAAGTGGCGACACAATGTCGGTTCTGTTCAAGTTCAAAAAATTTAATGGTTTCGATTTCTTAAACCGGCAGTGATACAGTTTTAGTGTCGATTTAAAGATAACTCATACTGATGTGAGCTATTTTTAAGAGCCTCCGTGGTATTGAATACAAGTTCTCTCTTAGATGAACTTGTTTGTTTGATAACTGCACCAGTGCACTATATATACGCAGGTTCAGGAATGCTGTCTTCATCGAGTACTCACAATTCTCGAGACCAGGTTAAAGTCGGCGGGCGGACGTTTCCATTAATTTCATGGACATCTCGTGGGAGCAAATTAAAGATGAGAACACATGATCACAAATAACGTAATGGATATATATGCAATGGATTTGAATTCACGCACGCGGATGTACGTATGTGTGTAAACTTAATTTCCATTTAATTTGTTAATTTGCGCATTCATGCATCTCGATCATAAAACTTCTTGAAAATTAATATATATGGATGTAGAAGGTACATGTATATAAATGTATGCGTTTCTCAAATGTACTCTTACTGAATCAATCTTACAGTGCTTGTCCTGATCGAAGAACCAGCCCAAGATCCATCGAATAATGGAATTCATATTCCCTCCGGCCGGCTGGATACAAGCACATGTATCAGAATGCATGTTATTAATGATCGACAAAGAGAACATAGATATGATGCTGATTAACTGGACGTTTACACACGCATAAATACATAATCCAGTACTATATGTAGATAATTCATGGATCGGAGCAGCTGGCGCAGTCAGCACCAGCGACCAGAAAGCATGCCGGTGGCCGGCCATGCATGGTTCGCTCAGCCGCAGTATCAGCTAGCTAGCTAGAGGTGCCTAGCTAGGTATCATCGATCGATGCCATCTCTCTCACGCCGCACGCACGCACGCACGCAGCATGCAGCAGCGCGCGCGCAGAGCGAGAGATGCGATCAACGGGCGCCGCGCGGGCGCGGGCGCG
>ASSH01052896.1:0-12793 GCA_000418225.1 Zizania latifolia | reverse complement strand
CAGCCAGTAGCCAAGGCGGAGCAGAGCAGCCTTGATCTGCTTGCTTCCTTCTCCTCTCCTAAAAGCCTAAAGCCCTCGTCGTCGTCCTCCTCCTCTCCTTTTCCCCCAACCAACCACCCCCTCAGATCAGAGCAGCAATCTCACAAGCCACGCCACGGCAACAAACTGATCGACTCGGCAGCGGGAAATGGAAATGCACGTGGAGGCGGAGGGGTCAGAAGCGCAGCTTGACCACCTACCTCTTCGTCACACTGCCATGGGAAGGAAGAGCGAGGCAGAGTGGGTGGAGCTCTAGTGCGCGAGGATCCAAGGCGAGAGGAGGAGGAGGAGGGGGTCAAGAAGGCCTCAAGGAGGTGAGTGCTGCGCCTGCGCGGACGGACGCATGCACCCGACAGCCCGGAACCCACTAAAATCCAAAGGCGGCCATTGACACGTGCAGCCACCGCTTTCTATTGAAAAATAAAAAGAAACTTTGAGGTTTGCAGGTATGGGAAAAGTCTTAGGAGGCTAGGAAACGAACAAAAAGTTCAATGACGACGCATCACTGAGTAAAGAATTTCGAAAGGGGTGGCAGGGGCCAGGGTGGGTTAGGTTAACTAATAGCGTTTGAACTTGTTCTAGTTTTGATGTTGGTGTTCGAATTTATTCTAGTTTTGATCTGAACATGTATACATTGTAGGTTAAAATATCAATTTGAATTAAGATCTATCGTCCTCACAAAACTGGTGATAGTGAGAGGACGAGCATATGCAGCAACAGTGGTGGGCGATACGGGAGAGGGGCATGGTGATAGGAGGCAGTTAACAATAACGATAGAAACACAAGACATAGACAGTTGAGGCGGTGAGCGACATGGGCGCATGAGCAGACAGAAACAACGGAGGCGCTAGGTGGTGGTATAGTTAGAGCCTAGAGGTGAGATTGAAAGGCTAGGGTTTCTAGACTTAGACTATTGGAGAGATATTTGAGTTAAATATTATATTCATAATCTTATTTTAATGTCAGGCTTTATCTCGGTAGGTATATTTCTTGGATTGACTACACCACCTAATCTGAAACGAAGAATAAAAGAGGAGATTGACGAGTACCTAAACAAATCTGCACATTATTCTGGCTCTTGATTTGGGGATAAGCTCTGCAGCTTTCTAGCGTGCTGCTTGGGTTTGCGTAATGCCTGTTATTTTAGCCAGTTCTTTTGCTGACCTCGCTTTGTCGGTTCACAGATTCTCACGAGGAGCCCACTGGCCACTGCCCACAACACAACGGTCAGGTTTTCTCCAAGTTTCAAAGGCTTTGGCTTTTCTCAAGGCTTCCGCTTCGTTATGTCTTTTCTTCTCCTCCTAATCCTTTTCTTTTCTTTCAGACAGATTACTCTGCAACCAACAAGCCTTGGTTTAAGCATGGCGTCCATCACATCCATCCGTGTACTGCTTTCGTTTTCTTGGAGAGGACAAAATATTCAGAAACGAACGATGCGTGTGAGCGACATGATCTGTAGATAGGATTGTTCAGAAACAGTGCTGCGAAAGGAGCTCTTGCGTTGCTTCAGCTCGTACAGCAACCTAAGCTTAGCTTTTTTAGGGTACTTCACTACAAGAAGTATGAATATTTAGTAAGTAAAAATATGAATATTTAGTTAGCAAGAATATTGAGAAACATATGTTTTTTAATTTTAGTTTATTTTAGATTATGTGACTACCGAGTTTCACAATATAATACTAAAATCTAAACCGTCTTAAAGAGCTTCAAATTGTATTTAAGTTTTAAATTTTAAAAATAGTTGCAAACGGTTATAAACTTTCTAAAAACAGACTACTAGAATTGTCCATGGTCGCCAAATGGAGGGAAGAGAAAGAGGCAACGAGATGTATACGTGGCCTTTGGTTGTTTAAAACATGGATATCTGATCTCAATTACTGACACCAACGCAGTGATCAACACCAATTTGTTCTGCCGGAGATAGCAACAGCAGCAAGAGAATCTTTTCGGAAAGGGGAAACTGCAGCAAGTGTCATCCACGAGTCAGAGGCTTGGAAATTTGAAGCTGTAGTTGTGTATTACAAATGCCAAGCGCTAATGCGTACATCTCAAACCCCCCTAAAAATGACACAATTACGCAACGATATCTTGTGGTTGGTTTGATGTTGAACTTGACGCAGGATAAAATAACGAAAGACCTTGGTGACACTCCAGACGTTGTAGTGCAAGAATGTAACACATCGCTTGGGAGAAATTCATCGAGATCCCAAATGGTCTTGTTATTTTCTGGGCAAGAAGTAGATCCTAAAAAGGGTTTCTAGCTCAGCTTTGGAAAAGTTTGGCACTCAGTGCTCAAAATGTATCTTGATAGTGTTTGGGCGTTTGATCCGATTGCAAGTAGGTCAAATAACACATGCAGTGGGTCAAAGAGGTACTACTGTACAAGGGCGGGGCAAGAGTTGATCAGATCAGAACACAGAGAATATTGTAGAAATGTACACATAATACAGTCAAGTGTTAGGCCTAACCTTTTAAATATGAACTAATCAATTCGTTGCTTTCTCTCTACTATGCACGAGGAGCAATCTGAAACGATTTCAACTTCAACTTTTGCACTGGAAAATTTGAGTGGGAAAATCCGGTTTCCAAGCCAGAAAAAAATATGGGCCGATACGTCTCTACCATCCTAAAAGCACGCTTTGTTCACGCACCTCTTCGTCCCAGTTCAGTCACGCTGTCCACCACTGTCCGTGTCTCCCGCATCTATTAGACTCTCCCACATCACTCATCTAAAGTCATATGATTGCTTAGAAGTGGCAAAATAAAATCAAAACGGGGATAAGATTTTATTTTTGAAGATTTTGACAACAACAGAAGATATGTGAAAGCATGTGAAACGACTAAATTACACAGAAAAAGAACATTTCATTTAGTATGATCTTCCTCCACAAATTTCAATTGTTCACACTGAAAAGGTTTAGTGGTCTAATATGGTTGGGAGGTGAAATCAATCAGAGAACACGTGCACAGCAAATAACCAGCGCCCTCAGGTCTTGTCCTGCAGGGCTTCTGCTAGCTAGGATTTAGGGTTAGCCAAAGCTGTTTAAACTTTATTGTTTGATTACTTGGTTTACTGGTAAAAAAAACTTGGTTTGAGGTTGGCATGCAGCACAACACACCTATGTTACAACACTGCTAAAACATGGTACAATGGTCTCAGCGAGCATCCATGCCTGAGTAGGGAGCAGTAGTTGGAAACTGGTATTTTTGTGTAGATTGTCACCCGTGTTCCTGAATATACCGACCGAATTGATACCCCTACACTTTACTGCCGATGTTATGTGAGTGGCATGAGCTTGCAAAATCCCCAGGCCGCATGCATATGTATTAGTCTCCTCTGTGCCAGGCAAAAGGCAGATTAGCTTGCAGCAACAACATCAGTCGCTGGGCTGGAGCCGAGGAGTTGGCGAAGCTTGGGTTCACCATGCTCCGTGTGCCTCACATCCGACTTGTCTGTGTGCCTCACATCCGACTTGTCTGTGTGGTCGATCATCGACAAAAGGTTCTCCACGACACGAGGAGAGGAGGATGCGGCTGTTTTGTCGAGAGTTGCTTCTGCCTCGGTCAACGCTGCTGTCACTGCAGGATCCTTCAGCTTCCCCTAAAGAATTGTGCACAATTACATCAGAGTGGTATATGCAAATCAAGCAAGGGTTATGTATGACTACAGAATACTTCTATTATCCAAAAATGTACTATGACTACAGGAGCACAAAAAATAGTTTCAGTACCATTAGAGCCGAATTCTCTAATCTGAGCTTCTTGGAGCTTCCTGATAGCCTGCTGATTTCAGATCTAAGTGATGTGTTCTCTGCTTTAAGCGATTCTACTTGTGTAGCCATATCATCTGTCTCAGCCTAAATAAAAACAACACAGACATCGTAAGTGAAGCATTACGGAAATATTCTATACTAACTTCAAATTTTGTATATTATATGATATATGAGTGATATTCCAAGTTATGTTATCCCCTGACTTCAACAGGATTTGCAATAAAAACCCTTAAAACAAATATGCAAATTGGGTTTCAGTTTTTCAGTCCACGTTTCTGGGATGATGCCTTTGTAGAACTGGGTATTTCTCATAATCTCATACAGTGCTGTGTTGATCACATGGTAATTGCTACTGTAATATACCTGCTTTCTCAGCCTTGATCGTCTAGCGGATTCCCTATTTGATTGCTTCCTCTTTTCACGCTTTAATTCCCTTTCATCCTACCATGGAAGAATTCGACAAAATTAATCCGTGAAAACTGAATAGCATAATGGTACAGAGTTTTCAAGGATTAATACTGGCATCAGGAAATTCAACATATTCACACAAAAATTATTATTATTCGTAATTTCCGATTTGCCAGCCTTCTAACTGATATCAGATTGAATATACCTTGATCAATAGTTCAGTTGATACTCCTGTATGACTTGGAACTATCACACCAGTCGGCAGAGATATTGGAGTGCCCAATGCCCTCGAATTAGCAACATTAGTAGCAGTGGGCTTGATTACCTGAGCTGGAAAGCAGTGATTCGGTAAAATTGCTGTTTTTCCCAGTATATGGCTTGGAGTTAAAACATCTTCCATCTTCGCAACTGCTGTTGTTTTAGCACATGGCAAAAAATTTGTGTTAGCTACTTTTTTGCCAACAGTCAAATTTGGAAGAGGGTTTAATTAGTCACTATTCTAAGAAGAAACTGAAAGATCTAGGTGTGGCTATTTGACATGGCGACGATAAAAAATTCCTTTTTTAGGAACGTGCAAAAACTTTGCGCATTCTTTCTATCAACAAGAAGAATCAATATCAAATAATACAAAGAAAGGAATAAGGTCAATGATGCTTGAGAGTCAATGAATTGTTGCAAATTCTACCAAACAAAGCATAAGAGAGGTGAAAATAACTAATCAAATTAGGTACCACGTACACATATTTAACAATCTTGCACAGATGAGGGCGTGAAAATGTGGCATTACACCTATGAATATTAAACAAATTATTAGAAAATGAATTACCAGCTCCATCACCCAAGCTCCGTTTCCTAGCAGACTTTCCCGCCTGAAGAATATACATTTTTAAACATAATCAGACATGTTCAATAAAAAATAACAAAAGTAACAATGTAAGTGCACACATACAAACTACTTGATACCTTCAGATCATTTACATCACTAGAGCCTTCTCCACTGTAATCCCCACTGGATTGACCATGAGAACATAATTAATTTTATCAGAAGAGTACCACATAGGGAATAATCAAATGCTGATTCTTACCTGGATGACATTGTTTTTTTACTGTTACCACTGCCAGTGGATACTGCAGTTCCATCAATTTCCTTGAGTTTTTTCTTGGAGCCTTTCTCCTTACTATTTGCAGATTTGGCTGGCTCCACGCTCAATGGATTTGCCATCTTGGAAGATTTAAGATAAACAACATTAATATAAATTAAATCACAAGACAACAAAGGAGTTTGGCTAAAAAACAATATAAGAGGTTCTAATGCTGTAAATAAAATAGTGAAAACAATTAAAGAAATAAGTATAGTCCAAGGAGAATAATCACGATGAATCATTAGGAATGTGGTTCTGCTTAATGTACCCACATGTATTTTCTTCCCATAAGCTATCTAGCACATCACTTAGAAAAAAGTTTGATCTGCTATGCAATCAGTGGTGAACTATAGGGTACCCAAAAGAACATTACCGCAGTCCGATTAATATACACTTTTAGTCACCCTTTTTCTACATTGTGTTTGTCTGGTTAGTCGTGTTAGACTTTTCCAAAATGTACGGCAAGCTGCAAGTTCCTTAAAATGATACTGAATATGATGGGCTTGGTTATCCTTATTTTCCATGAAACTACAATATCCTGTATCAGTGACTGCGAGTCCACATATTGTTAAACATCAATATCTCTCTTTTTGCGAAAATGGTTCTACAGGAATCCTATATTTAATCCTTCAACTTATGAGTTCAGCCAGCTGAAGAAAAAGTACATGGAAGCACACAAAGATCAATGTATACCATATTACCATGGGCACAAGGGGATGTGGGTAAGCTCCACCGTGTGGGTACATTGCAGCATACAGGTTCCCAAAAGGGGGTGGGATTACAGGCTGCAGAGATGCAGAGAGAACTTCAGGTTTCATGCGGTGTGTGAAATATCATTATTTAACTGGACCAAAATTGGAGTACCTGAGGACCCCACATATACGGTGGTGGAGCATGACCTGGAGCTATTGCCGGGGCAAAATATGTTGGTGGCAAGACACCAGGGCCATAATATGCCTGTAAAAATTTGCCTTGGTGCTTAAATTACTAAATTCTATCTTTTGGAAGTGGGGAGATAAGATAATAGCAAAACATTTAACCTGCACAGTCGACCAATCAGGATATGGACATGGAGCTGGTTGATCCTGCAAATGAAGGCAAGTGGTAAGATATTTATGGTAAGTAGTCCTACACTTCTACCCTTGAAATTGATAGTCAGGTGAGAACATGCAATATGTTGTCATTCTACGTAAGACCTCAAAGCCAGCTATATAGGGGAAATCGGTCAAGTAGTTTACTCTAGATATCATGTTCACAGATTGGGGATACTGCATACATAATCTAAGGGCACTAATTCAGTTATGTATTATAACCGTTGTTTAGGAAAAGTACTAATTATATGCGTTGATCAACGGTTTGGGCTTTTGCCCGTGTATTAGTTTCAACAATCATACAACTACTTCCCACATAGAGCAAACTATAAGATATCATAAGGCAAATTCAGCAGTCAGGATTGCTAAATCAATGTTCTTACCTTAGATGGGGAGGTTGTTTTCCCAGTCTTCTGGGTAGCTACAGCTTCATCATGTGCCATGCCTTTTATGAATACCTGCTGGCTGCTACCATATCAAGTTGAACAGTACAGATTCAGATTATTACAGTTTGCAATTTAGCAACTTAAAATATTGTGGGAACCTCAAAAGTGAAAAAATTATTTTCATATTCTGTTCAACAGTATCGATCAGATAATCCTGTCAACTTATCTAAAGTAAAATCTAAAGCCTTTCATATGGTGCAAATTCCTACCATGCAAAAAGCAAAGGGTGACACAGAAAACGGACATGGCAAGCTACTCGAATTATGATTTTAGAACTTCACACGCAACTATTAAAAACATTAGTTTCCTCGTTGTCCTACAGTCCTACATTGGGGGGCACCAAATAACTTTTTTTGCGAGGAAAAATAAAATTTTCTTTTTTTGTTTATTATTCAGCCGGTAGGTCTTCTCACCAATTTCAGACACACCCAATCGAGCGAACCAACAACTGCACATTTCTTCAACCAATCTACAGCCCCTGTCTGCTCCATGAGGCTGCAATATATCGACGAACAGCAGGGGAGGACCTGACGCGGCATGTTTTCCCCCTTTTTTCTAACTAACTAACAAACTGCTGTTAGTACTGCACCACGCATCAACGAAATTCGGCGGAAAGTGGACAGGTTAATTAACTGGAGGAAGGGAAAGCAATCAATCAAACTGACGATAGATCTTCAATCTACGCTGGCTCACGAAGTTGCGCGGAGGAGGTAGGAGGGCTACCTGAGAAGAATGAATACCTTCGGTTCGATTCTAGCCGAGGTGGAGACGGATGGAGGAGGCCAGCCGCATCGGCGCCCTCCCGCCCTGCTCGCCGGCGCTGCGCGAGGGTGGGACGCGCAGAGAGGAGGCTAGGACGGGCTCGGGAAGGAAAGGGGGGAGTTCGCCGGCCGCGCGTGCTGGCTCAGATACGAACCAGAGAGAGATGGAGACGCGGAGCAGATTGATCTAATGCCTAGCCGCCTAGCGAGAGAGGAGATGGGCGTGGTGGAAGAGAGGAGAGGGAAGGAAGGGGGCGCCAAAGGCTGCAGCCACGTCACCAGCCACGTGTCTATGATAAGGACTAGGCCACTAGGGCGTGCCCGGCCCAGCTATTGCTACACGTACCTTTGATTGCACCCAACGAGTTTGGACAGAGCTAACTCGAAGCATATGTAGATATGCTAATGCTACATTTTTCTGTCTCGTAGATATTTTGCTTCTAAGATAAAGTTAGTATATTAGTAGTGAAAATAAAATATTAAAATAATTTTTATTAATAAAAATAATATTGTAAAGTGATAAATAAGAAATATTTAAAAATAAAACTCATTAAGATGTGAACTGAGAGTATGTAAGGAATATAAATTATTTTTTGGAAACAATTGAAGAACTAAGAATAAAATCTTTTGTAGTGAATAATACTTAGTGATAATGATCATTGTTAATTCAAAGTTAGGGGTATCAGAGTGTATAATCCGGTAACTAAGATCAAACATTTGTAGGGATGTTTTAAGATCGTAGTGATGGAAAGAGATAGTAAACTAGTGAGAACAATAGCCAGCGGTGGAAGAGACAGTGAGCTAAGGATGAACACTAAAGAGAGAGCAGTAGTTGGGGTGAGAACAACCATCCTCCCCACACCTCTTTCTCAGCGCATAGGGGAGCATGGTTATAGATGATGAGCTAAGATAATTAAAGATTCAGATAACAATAAGAATAAAAGATCAAGAGTGTTTATGAGGGGGCATCAGGCATGGAGGGCAAGTGGTCAAGTGACACACATTGAAGCTTAATTGGCTTTGAGGTCCCAATTGTGAACCGTCTCTAAAAACTATCTCATTCTTTACCTTAAAAAAGCTGAGTTAACTTATACAATAACACAGTTTCTATTGTTGCATTAATAAAAGTGCTCTAACTAGCACTGAGCGCTCAGTTTGTGCAGTGCTTGACCTTTTTTCTGGTAGCTGCACATATTAAAAACTTGATTTTTTTTACTTATGTCATATATGGTTCATCTGTTATCTACTGACTGCTTAGCAGTTTTGGTGATTGATTTTGTTGGCAATAACAAGTTTTATTAGCAAGTTAGAATCTCTGACGCGACCATCGAGAAGAAGAATTTCGTGATAAACGTGTGTGCTCGTTCGGTAGGCAAAGTGGTGTCATGGACCAATGTGGCCATGTGGGTGTACGTTCTTGGGTGCGGTGTGCATTTGAGTTGGTTATGGGCGAGGCGGCAAGTGGAGGGTGCGCCGTGCGCTGGTCCACGGATAAAGCGGGTGGGGGCCATTTGTTTATTCCTCGTCACCCACCATCGCGTACCATCCGCACACGTGTCGACCAACTCGCCAGCCTACGCGTCGCCGCCCCCCTCGTCCTTCACTCCTTCCGGGGCCAGCTTAGCATCCCCGTCATGTACTCATGTGGGTGACGTGGTGGCCGCCCCCCCACCCCCCCACTTGCGGAAAAAATCGTGTGGGGCTTAAAATACTCCCGGTAAGATCTCGATAACGTCGCATAAAAGCTAAGGTAATTTGATACTCTCGTATTCTCGGTGATGTGGTTGGCGATAGATGTTGAAGAGGTTGGTCTTTAGCCCTTGACCTGACAGTGTGGGGGTTTGTGGTTGGCGCCACCGAAGCTAAGACTAAACATGCTACAAAGCCATAACTGTATAAGGAGACAGTCGACACCGAGCATTGTCCATCGACGATAAGTAGATCTAACAGCGAAGGTTAGCATGATAAATATTGGATTATCTAAATCTCTACATAGCATCAATCTACAATGTACGAGCCACACCGTGAGAACTTTACAACTAAAAAAAAAATCCCCCGCGTGGGCCCGAGACCGCCGGAAATTTTCCGGCGACGAAAACCGGAAGCTTCCCGAGCGCGCCCGTGGGCTGTGTGGGCCCACCCCATCGGCCGGGCAGCACGCCGATAAAATAAATGCGGGAGAAAGAAAAGGTGGACATGTGCGTCAAATTGCCACGTCGTTGCCCATGTGCGCCTACGCAGCAGTCAGGAGGCGATTGAGCCACGTCCCCAGCAGCACTGTGGATGTGGGCCCACGCGAGCGTGGAGGCCTCAGTGATTAGGTGCCAGCTCAGGTGACCTAGCTAGCTTAGCTTATCCCACCTTTCTATCAAGTATCAAATCTATATATCATAATTCTTCAATTTTAAAATGCAAGTGGGGATATTATTTGAAATTTATACGAACTCTAAGCATTATTTGTCTCATTAACCATACTCTTGTTTAATGTTCTTCTCGTTTTACCCCAACCAATCCCTCATCTAAATAGAGGCATCATAATTCTCTTTTCTACTCAACTTTAATCTCTGCTAGATAACCTAAAAATGCCTAGATTGTTATGTAAAGGAACGGAGGGAGTATATCAGGTTGTTAGGCGTTCAGATTTCAAGCCTGATCAGTGACGAGTTACCGAGTCATCTTGTGCCCTCAGTCAACGCTGGATGCACAGTTTGCTCTCAAATAAACTGCCAGAATCGCAGCAGGTGGCGTCTCATCCATGCACGTCGAGTTATTAGAGATGAAATTGCGATACATGATTTGGTTTGTTCTTGTACAGATGATGGAAGAGATACAGAAGTACAGAACTACGCAAATCTCCTTCCTGATGGACGTCGAACTTCTGAACTTCTGCAGTAGTGCGGTGCTTTTTCCCCGTCTCAGGTGAAAACACGCACGGCTTAGGTGCTGCCAAAAAAAAACAAATTTTATGCCCGTGATGGGATCAAGGTCCCCCGAGTATTGCGTTCTCGATGTCTTCTCTGCTCAGGGCATAGCTGAATCTTCTCTCCATGTCCTTCTCAAGATTTCCAGGGCCGCTCTTCAGGTACCTGATTGATGCAGGACATGGTACCAGGGTTAGTAATTGAATCTTGATATATAGTTTAACTAAGTTAGTGAGCAATGGAATGGAATCATGAATCATCGTTCATATACTGAAATAATCCATAGTGTGAGGGAACACGGGGAGTCAGGGTGCTGAACAAAGCTAGCATATGTGCTGAAAGGGGTAGGATTAGAAGGAAAGATTGATTGGTTCGTTGATTGCATGAAGAATTTTGCAGCACTCGCTGAATAATCCGCAGAGTGCATATACAAAGGGCAGCCATGAAACGTTCACTGCGCATCTTCAGTAGACATATCCATTCGATGCGCCGACACCGCATAAGTTGGAGATTTGATTTGGCAAACCACTTTGCAGGAGCAATTGGGTGACAAAATTGAATTTTTGTGAGCAAGAACTGAAGCCCAAACGAGCACGCTTGTACAGTATATCCCCAAGTTTCAGATATTACAGCCTACAGGCTACAGGTGGTCAAACTCAGCTGCAAAAATCTATGGAGAAGTTACTGCGATGGGCTACCTGATATGGAGGTCGGTGACGTCGAGGCTGAGGCGCGCGTGCCAGAGCGGCATCTCGGCGACCCAGACGGCGCGGTCCTCCCGGGTCTGGGTGAACCCGACGCTGCGAAGCCACGCCTCGATGCACGGCAGGCTGTGCGTATACAGAGGCTTCTTCTTCTCCGGCAGCCTCTCCAGCCACTCCGCATCCGACGGCAGCGCCGCCGCCCGCACCACGACCACCGACCTCCTCCGCCTCCGCGGCTGCTCACAGTCAATCGGTCCGGCGACTCCGCGGAGCCTGGGGCGAGCAGAGGAAGATGAGGAGGCGGAGGTGAGGATTGGGGGCACCAGCGCACGGAGCGAGCTCGACGGAGCCATGGCCATGGTCGCTGCGGCGGTGCGGCCTCCCTGGGTCGCTGATTCCCTTACCCTTTTCTCCTTCGCCTTGGGCTTTTCCGTTTCTCCGTCCATTTTGCATAAATTGGGCCGTAGAATTTATCGGCCGTACTCATTTTAATTGGGCCTATGGAAGAACAGGCCGTGAGCGGAAAACAAGCAACGTCACCCGGCGGCGAGTCGAAGATGATCTGAATCGGTCTCCAATTCCAATCCTATCGTCAGATAACGCGTGCCTATTTAAGATACAGAGGGCGTTCCGGCGTTGTTTAACTTTAGGATTGGATCTACAGAGTAGATGGCGGCGAACATCTGGGAGACGATCCCTGATGAGTTGTGGCGGGAGATCTTGCTCAGGGCACCAACCAGATACGTCGCCCGTGCGTGCTGCGTATCGAAGCTGTGGTGCAGCATCGTCAGGGATCCCTCCTTCCGGAAGCTCCACAGTGAAAGGCACGCGGCGGCGCCCAACGAGAACGACATCCCCGACGCCCTGCTCGTCGCCACAAACGACGTTGGCAAGTACAGCATCTTCCCAATCGTCCCGGGAGAGTCGCCCGTGTGCCGCGTCGCCAACGCCGAGGGCTACCGTCTCGCCAACGTCTGCAACGGCCTCCTCTGCTTCGCCTCCCGCGGCGCGGCCACGGTCGTCGTGTGCAACCCCGTCACCGGCGAGAAGCTGGCACCCTCGAGTGATCCTCCCCTATTGCCCGATCTGCACCAGCAGGTCATGTTTGCCTTGGGGTTCAGCCCGACCACCAGCGAGTACAAGCTATTCCGCTTCGCCGACCGCATGATCGACGTGTACACGCTGGCCGGTGAAGCCAGCGGGTGGCGCCGACACCAGCTTCTGCACCCGTGCCGCCTTGTAGAAAATCACCATTCACCGCCTGTTGTTGTAGGTGGCAAGATATGCGCGGTGGCCGCCGCCCCGCCGCACCCACAGCAAATTGAGAGACCCGGCGCGGTGCTGGTCATTGATGTCGCGAGCGAGGTGGCCTTCACGTACAGCACGCCGGACTACGGGTACCCATTTGCGGACGCGACGGCGAGCGCCTTTGAGCTGCACGGCCGGCTGTGCCTGGCTATCAACGTCGTCAACAGAGTCCAGTTCTGGGCCATGCCGGTTGAAGAAGA
>ASSH01052895.1:0-12804 GCA_000418225.1 Zizania latifolia | reverse complement strand
TTGCAAAAGTCTCTAAAAATATAAAGAATTTTATAAGAATTTTTCTGAATCAAAAATATATTTTTCTGAATTTTTGAAGCTCTTTAAAAAAATGACAAATCAATTTTTAAAATAAAATTTCACAGTTGTTTATGTTGATCATTATTGTTTTGAGGTTCCAATGCCACCTCTGTAATAAATACTTTATTTACTTCATCGTGAGCAATAATGTTGTTGATGTCCAATAAAATTGTTTATTGTGTGCCTCGGCTGATTCCTAGACGAGAGACTTTATGCACAATAAATCGCAAGGAATTTCTGGATGTGACAAGTTGGTATCAGAGTTACCTTGACTATAGGAATGGCTAAATGGTTTAACCTTAGGAGCTAAAAACTATTTTATAGTTATACTACTCCTCTATTCTCTTCTTCTTGTTTCAACAGAGTGCTTCTTTTCTAGAAAAGTGGTGCTGATTTTATTTTAAATCTGTTCTTTTTAGATGCCTATCGAAGGATCCTAGTCTCAAAGGTGTTTCAGAATGAAAGACTTTGTTAAGGAGTTAAGGCATATGGCATTTTTCTGTGGATATCAAGAGGTTCCTATCTATTCTCAAGTCAGGTCAGTTTTTCCTAGAATGGTACAAGTGGCTGTTTCTAACATGAGCGAAAGAGAGACTATCCCCTTGATAGTAGAAGCCGAAGGAAGGAATTTTGGTCATGCTTGCCAGGAGGCCACTTATGCTGCTATTGGAGAGCTTCTTGACCATTTTGCAGATAAGTTGTCAGCATCGGAGTATAGATACCATCCAAGGAAGACTCATCATGATGATTATGTAGAGTACCCGCCCACTGGTGAAGAAGATAGTGCCACTATGGTCAGGATGGTGAACATGATGAAGGTGATGGACGACTGCCACAAGGATTCCCTCATTGGAGCACATGAGCAAGAGAATCAAAACCGTCAGACTATCTGTCAGTTACAGAATCAAGTGGATGCGTTGAAGAAGGATGTTGCAGAGCTAAAGGGAGAGTCACCACCTGGAGGTCCCAGGATCCGTCGCACTGCAAGGAAGTGGGTTCAGATGCCGCCTAAAGTACAAGTGATCCGGAGGATACGTGAAGAGGAGATCATTATCATTGAAAGTGATGAGGTTGAAGATGATGAGAAACATGGAGTCATGGAGGAGAGTGATCCAGAAGAACTAGAATTTTCTTTTGATCTAGCTTCCGAGGATCCTAGTCCTTAGTATCTCTATGTCCCTTTAGTACGTTGTGTTAGTCGTTTGCTTTAATTAGGCTAAATATTTGTTAGCTTTGCATGTCTGTAGTGTGTGGTTTGTATCGGCCTTCTATGATACATCTACACTTAGGAGTTTCTTCTGGAGTCTAATAAAAATCACAACGAATTTCAGATCAGTACAAGATGTTTTCTCTTGTCACTTTTCTTTTCTAAATTCCGCCTATCCCTTCTCCCTTTTGTTCTCTTCAGTAAGATGGTGCAGACTCATCACGTCAATTCTCAAGACGGAATGGATGAAGCAACTGGAGCCAACAGTGGACAGTCTCAGCAGCAGCAGCCACATCTCCCTCCTCCTATGCCAGAGAATCCCATCTTGGCCCAACTGCTTGCTAATCAAAATTAACTCATGGCCATGTTGATGACTCAGATGAATGCTCAATAGTGTGCCCTGCCTGTTCAACCCCCACCTGCACCTATTCTAATTTAGAACAAGTTGTCAGAGTTTCTCCATGTGAGGCCGCCTGTTTTCTCTAGCACTACCAACCCAGTGGAGGCTAGTGACTGGCTGTTCACTATTGAGAAGAAGCTAGAAGTCTTGCAATGCACTGATCAAGAAAAGGTCGCCTTCGCATCCCACCAACTTCAAGGTCCAGTAGGAGAGTGGTAGAGTCATTTTAAGGAAAACAGAGCTGATGGAGTTGAGATTACTTAGGCAGATTTTTTAACTGGTTTCAGGAAGGCACATGTTCCTGATGGACTTGTGGCTCTGAAGAAGCGGGAATTTCATGCTATCAAGCAAGGAAATTGTTCTGTCACTGAATACCTCATGAGTTTAATCACTTGGCTCGTTATACCCCTAAAGATGTCAAGTCAGATGCTAAGCATTAGGAGAAGTTCATTGGTGGTCTGAATGATGAACTGGCCGTTCATTTGATTTCTAGAGATGATGTTGATTTTTAGAAGTTGGTTGATAGGTCGATTCGTCAAGAGGATCAGCATAACAAGATGGAGTCCAGGAAGCATGGAATGGTGCAGAATCAATAGGCTAACAATCAAAAGCCTCGTTATATGATGGTGCCACAGCAACAACAGTTTGGAGGACCCAATGCTCAGGCCAATCGCCCTTGTCAGTTTTATGTGGCTAGTGGGAGTGGAAACACTAGTGGTGCACCTCAAATGTACTGCCCCAATGAGCCTCGCCCTGCTCAAGTCATCGGTGCAAATCAAGTTCCTTTGAAGGACAAGAATGGAAAGCCAGTGGTATGCTTCAATTGCTACAAGCCTGGTCACTATTTTGATTGGTGTCCGGTGCCCAAGCATCCAAACAGAGCCACAGCAGCCCCAAACCAAGCTAAAGCTGGACAAGTCAATGCAAGAGTGAATCACGTCACCACTAAAGAAGCACAAGCTACCCCTGATGTAGTATTGGGTACGTTCCCTGTTAACTCAATACTTGCAACAGTACTTTTTGATTCCGGTGAAACTCATTCTTTCGTATCAAAGAGTTTTGTGGAAAAATATGGTGGCGCCTTTTGAGCTATTGCCCAGTCAAGTCTGCCAATGGAGTGAAGTCGCCGCTACGTTAATAAAGTTATTAGAAGTTGTTTATGTTGATCATTATTGTTTTGAAGTTCTAATGCCACCTGTATAATAAGTACTTTATTTACTTCGACATGAGCAATAATGCTGTTGATGTCCAATAAAATTGTTTATTGTGTACCTCGGCCCATTCCTGGATGAGGAACTTTCCGTATAATAAATCATAAGGAAATGGTTGGAATTTCTGGACGTGATAGTAAGTTCTTCTGCCATTGCACCATAAGAGAACAATTTTTAATGGGCATACACCACTTGGCTGGACATTATGTCATACTACTCTTCGCCACTAAGTAGAACATTGTATGGTACATTGACTTGGCAAGACCGTTGGGACTGAATGGCAACCGCACCGAGAGGGACTACTCGATAATCAAAAGTCTAATCGACGAGTAAGGTTTTTTCACTTTATTATTACAAGTTCAACCTTTAACCTGTTCTCGCTTAACTCAATTTTATTGTACCTCATTACAGAGCTTTTGGTGTCGGTCTCGGGACATCAAACAGAAAGGAACGCTGACAGTTGGTGCATAAAACCGCAGTGCTAGTAAGTCTCTAAATGTTTGCCTTTTCTAATTTAAATGTGTCATCAAAACTAATCACGTATTTCCATAATAGTGCTACACTTAACCTCCTAAAAACCAATACGGGTTTTATGTCGCACACCATATGATGTTGGCCCTAAAGATAGTGGATCTTAAATCGCCCGATGTAAGATATTATCATGTACTTCGTTGTAGTGTTGAATTTATGTTTCACTTATGTAAACATCAACTAACATAAAAAACTCATTTTGCAGGCATTCAACATACCTGAAGGTAATCTCGGCGAGAATGACTTACAGGCCATTCGTTCACGGCTAGCGTTATTCCTAGTGGACCATGTCATCAATCCGAGAGGCGATTTCCATTTGGTGAATTCTGTGATGCTTAATGTTTGTTAGTTGTGAATTTGTGATGTAATATGACTTGTAACATTTGGTGAATTATGTGATGCTTACAATACAATTTGTGATATGTACTTTGTTTATACAATACAATTTGTGATGATGGCATTCTGTGATGATTTATGTGTTGCTTGAAATATATAATGTTGGCTGCCAAATCCTGGCTTCGATTCAGGATGCAGCCTAAAAAATTATTTTTAAAAATATAATCATAACATTAGTGATGGGTCTAAATATATACTCATTGATGGTAATATGTCCTAGAGACAAGTTTTGGAGGAACCGAAAGTTCTGGTTGGACCAGAACTTCTGAGCCCGCCCTGGTGGCGAATTCTAGAGGAACCAAAAGTTTCGGTTGGACCAGAACTTATAGGCCTACTCTAGAGGCAAATTCTGGACGAACCGGAAGTTCTGGGCTTCGGCCGAAATTTCAGGGGCCGAAATAAATTCGATATAGAATGTTATTTTTGGAAGTTCTGGACCTCGGCCAGAACTTACAGGCCGAACGTGCAAATTAGATCTGGTGGGCTTTAATGTTGATTAAAGGCCCATCAGTGGGCTCTATATAAGGAGAGGAGACGCTAGGGTGCAAAAGGCTGTTGGACCTCCCCTAACCCTAGCCGCCACCTCTCCCCTGGCCGCACCAGCTGTGGCCGCATCTCCCCTAGTCTCACGCGTTGTACTTGCATACCAGCGTGAGGTGATCCTATCCCTGTACGTGTGGATACCATAGAGGCACCGCTGCAATTGCGGCGTTGATCATCTCGACATGAGGATCGTAAGGCTGCATCGTCTTCGTCGCTAACGATTGGACGGAGCTAGGCGGAGTTGATCGAGGACGCGCTTCTCTAACTCTTCTTCTACTGCCCTAGCGCATCTCGTGTCTAGAGGTAACGATTCATGATCCCATTACTCGCATAGTTGCTAGGTTGAACGGGGTAAAAAAAGTTTTGTTTCATGCTAGCGTAGCCTATCCGTTCCCCAACAGTGGTATCAGAGCCTACGTTTGTAGTGTTCGATCTGGATCATACACATATAGGTGATATGTGGTGGTAATAGATTAGATCTATTGTTCTTACGTCAGATTTTTGGAAGTTTCGGTCTCTAGCCGGAACTTTTAGTCCGAAATAATTTTCGTACAAAAAGTTATTTTTGGAAGTTCTGGGTTTGACCCGGAAGTTCCGGGCCAAAATAAATTCAATACAGAAGGGTGATTTTGATAGTTCCAGGCCTTAAGCCGGAAGTTTCGGGCTTCAGCCGGAAGTTCCAGGCCTTGAGCCAAAAGTTCCGGATCCACTTTTCAGACACGCATAGATTCGACGCTTAACTCATTTTTGCAGAGAATGTTATGACTGGTATGGCCTTGTGATGTATATGATGTATGTATGTAATTTTCATGGCCTACGTGTCATGGTTAATTGCGGCCCAAGGCTGTTCCGTCATTGTATTATGACCTGCATGTCGACATGTGATGCTCCTTCTTATGTAATTTTATTGTGCTATTAGATGTAATAGAGTCATACAAGATCATGGAGGCTCGAAGCATGATGACCCGAAGGACAGGAACCATGGAGATGGAGATCACCATGTGAGAAGGGCCATACTATGTCACAGTTAATATGATTGCCTGCGATGTTTACTTATGTTCCTGTCATACTATTCTTTCATGTTTTGTATGCAGTAGGAATCGTTACCATGTTAGAATAGTTTTCCTCAAAAAATTAAGAGTCATTGATGCCCTTTCCAATAGCTGCACCTACGAAGGTTTTTGATCATTGCATGGTAGGTCTACAAAAGTAGGGTGCTATCTTTTATCTTAACCAGTTAGGGTGGATGTCGGACATCCACAAGCATAGTATTGATTTGCTTAACAAAGCTATCAAAACGGTTTTGGCTTTGGGATATGGAGTTGGGCGTCGAGACATTGGATGCCAACCCAACAAACAAGAGTTACATAGGAATGTGATTAGCAAGTTGTTGCTTACCTATGTCACTAATCTTCTAGTAGTGATGCCAAAGCTCACTAGAAGTTAGTTGAATATGGATCTTATCCCACTGTATGTCGTAAGAGGAAAAACAATTATAGAACATATAGTGGAGCATCTTTTATTTGATAAAAGATTCACATTAGCGAGGTGCTGAAACTTACATTTTTCTGTTGTAGACCATGGCACCTACTGCTAGGAACACTTCCAGCTTAATTTGTGATCGATTCTTAAAAAAGAAAAGCTTTCTGGAACAAACTTTATTGATTAGTATAGAAACTTGAGAATTGTTATCAAACAAGAGAAAAAGGAATATGTTCTAGAGGAGCCCCATCCCTATAAATCAGCTAATAATGCATCTGCCATGGATCGGAGGGCTTATGAGAAGCACGCCAACGATTCAATTGATATTAGCTATCTCATGCTTGCCTATATGTCCTCTGAGCTTTAGAAGCAATATGAGAACAGGGATGCCTCAGATATGATCGTGGGGCTCAAAGGCATGTTTGAGAACTAAGCTCAGGCCGAGAGGTACAACACCTCAAAGTCCTTGTTTGTGTGCAGGTTGGTAGAAGACAGTCCAGTCAGTTCTCATATGATCAAGATGATTGGTTACATTGAGAGCCTAAAAAAACTTAGTTTTCCCTTTTGCCAAGAGTTGGCTACGGATGTGATTCTCCAGTCACTCCATGCGAGCTTCGAGCCGTTCATCTTGAACTTTCATATGAACAGCATGGTGAAAAGCATGGCTGAATTGCATGGGATACTAAAGACTACTGAGGAAAGCATTAAAAATGCTCTAGTCATGTGATGATGGTTTAGAAGGATAGCAAGAAGAGAAAATGCAAAGGCAAGGTTAAAGCTTTGGATGAGATCTCGAGCTCTAAGCCTAGACCTATTGGAAAGTCCAAGGTTGGCCCTACTACTTCTGACACTTGCCACCACTGTCATAAGACTAGTCATTGGCGGAGGAACTACAAGTTGTACTTAGAAGAACTTAAGAAAAAGAAGGGAAGTAAGACTTCCACTTTAGGAACTGAAAAGGACTAGGAAATGTGCAAGAGACAAATTGGATGTTCGCGTCAGCAATGGTGCAAAAGTTGCTGCGTTGGCCATCGGTGTTTATTCCTTATCGCTACCCTCAGAATTAGTTCTGGAATTGCATAATTGTTATTACATTCCTGCCTTGGGTAGAAACATTATCACTTCTTCATGTTTGAAGGAAGATGGTTATGAATTCATAACAAAGAATAAGTATTGTTCGATATTTTTGAATGGTATGCTCTATGGTACTTGTTCATTGTTGAATGGATTATATATTCTGAATCTTGAGGATATTAATGTTTATAACAATAATACGAAGAAGTCACGGCTTAATGATCTGAATCCCACTTTTGTTTGGCATTGTCGTTTAGGTCATGTAAGTGAGAAGCGCATACAGAAGTTCCATAAAGATGGTCTTCTAGAGTCTTTTGATTTTGAATCATTTGATACATGCGAGTCTTGTTTACTTGGAAAAATGACTAAGACGCCTTTCACTGGTCAAAGTGAGAGGGCAAATGAATTGTTGGCCCTTATACATACAGATGTATGTGGACCAATGAGTTCTACAGCCAGAGGTGGTTTTCAGTACTTTATTACTTTTATCGATGACTTTAGTAGATTTGTTTATATCTACTTAATGAGGCATAAGTCAGAATCCTTTGAAAAGTTCAAGGAGTTTCAGAATGAGGTACAAAATCATATAGGCAAGACAATTAATTTTCTGTAATCGGATCGTGGAGGTGAATATTTGAGCCATGAGTTTTTTGATCATCTAAAGTAATGTGGAATTGTTCCACAGCTGACTCCACCAGACACGCCTCAATGGAATGGGGTGTCCAAGCGGAGGAACCAAACTTTGTTAGACATGGTGAGGAGTCATAGTGAAGACTGTGGGCCTCATCGCTCCAATATGAGATGATGAGTGATTGCAACAGCCGATGAGCGAAGACCTTCAAAGGGAGGCACTCTGAAGGGAGGCTAAACGAAGCCCTCCGAAGAGAGGCACTTTGAAGGGATGACTTGTCGTGGCACTGGTCATGTGTGACTCAGGTACACGAACGGGCGGTCGCCGAGCTGAAGGAGCTGCGGGTCATGGTGGTCCAATCCAGGTACATGGCGCAGGGGCGATAAGCGCTTTGATGGTTTCGGCATAAAACCGTCAACCACACGAAGGCATCGACGAAACCTGGCTTGCACACTGGAAGCAAAGCCACATGCAAAGCCAGTTACAAATTCCTATGTGATGCGAAGCCCTGATGGAGTCTATATGAAGCAAAGCCCCGATGAAATCTGCGCAGTGCGGAAGTGTAGTGAAGTCTATGCTATGCGGAGCATCAAATAAAGTTAAAGTAGAAATTTCACTTCTGCCTTTAGGTTCTAAGTCTGAAACCTGTAAACCCTAAGGGTAGTTCTGTCTTTTCCCGTGTCTAGCTGACCTATAAAAAGAGTGGATGGGCTAGCTGTCTCGGTGCGGCTGTATGAGTATGTGTGTGCGCTAATCCCTAGGAAATCTTTAGAACTTTCTTGTGCAGCCACCGCCACTTTCGAAGAGGATTTTTGTGTGTACTGTTCATCCTGTTCTAGCAATGAAATCATGCTTTTCTCCTGCTAATTCTTGTGCTTGATCTGTACCCTATCCCTCTTCGTGTTTACTGCTTTGTTCTTGAGCCGAAATGAATTTATTTCTTCTGTTCATCTTTTGTGATGGATGAACTTGAATCAGTTTGATTTTCGAACTTGATGTGCAGTGGTTGTTCCATTCTCGCCTTGTGCGTAGCCAGAGGAATCCACGAGCAAGATAAACCGAAGCTTTGTGTTTTGAGCGAAGAACATTTCTTTGTCTTGAATTCCTGCTTAAATATGTTCCTGATTAGCTTCATTGTGGAATATCCTTCTCAGCCAGGTGCAGGCCCCCCCTGATATCCACAAGCATTCAGTTCAGAGTCTTTTGTCTTGTAGCAGTGCTAAGTCGCAGTTATTCGACCATTGGTTTCGCTTGGGCGACCAAAGTCACCAATCGGCCGACCTGCGTTACCAATCGGCCGATCAATGTCAACGATCGACCGATCCGTGTCACCAATCGGGCGACCAGCGTCACCAATCGGCCGACCTACATCACCGATCGGCTGACCAGTCACCGATTGCTCGACCAGCGTCCTGACTTGGTCATCGGCCATCTCGGTCATCGGCCCTGCTCGGCCAACCATCAGCACTGCTTGACCGATCAGTATTTTCGTTAGACCGATCATCGGCGTCACTCGTCTGACCGCCGATACCACTCAATCACAGCTTTGTGTTGGTTTTTCGAAGTCCTGCTTTTACTTTGTCTAACGAGAACCACTCTGTGTAGTTACACCGATTCCCTACTTCTGTTTTCGAAGGGATTTAAGTCTAAAAGTTTTTGCTCCCATTCACCCCCCTTCTAGTCGCTACTCTCGATCCTTCACATGGTCTGATCGATGATGAGTCAATCTGATCTTCCATTGTCCTTCTAGGGATACGCTCTAGAAACTGCTGCTTTCACCTTAAATAGGGTTTTATCTAAATCTGTAGAGAGGACACCATATGAGATATGGACTAGAAATCGTACTAGGTTATTTTTTCTAAAGATTTGGGGTTATGAGGCCTATGTAAAACTTTTGACGTCTGATAAGCTCACTCCCAAATCTGATAAATGCTTCTTTGTGGGGTATCCTAGGGAAACCAAAGGATATTACTTCTATAACTAGGAAGTAGGCAAAGTGTTTGTCGCCCGAAATAGTGTCTTTCTTGAAAAAGAGATTCTCTCACAAAGAGTTAGTGGGAGCACGGTGCGACTCGAAGAGATTCGAGTACCACTCGAAAGTGTTTTAGCTCCTATTAAACCACAACTTGATATGCAAGATGTTGCAGAACCTGTTATCGAGACACCAGCCCCACATCGGTCGGAAAGGGTTAGTAGTGCACCCGAGCGGTTTATGTTATTAACCACGGGGCAGCACAACATATTATTATTGGATAATGATGAACCTAAGACCTACTCAGAAGCGGTGATGAGACCAGACTCTGAGAAATAGCTTGGAGCCATAAGATCCGAGTTATAATCCATGCGAGAGAATCAAGTTTGGAACTTGGTCGATCCACCTGATGGTGTTAAGACTATCGAGTATAAATAGATTTTTAAGAAAAAAATAGACGTTGATGGAAATGTTTACATCTATAAGGTACGATTGGTGGCAAAAGATTTCAGGCAAATTCAAGGTGTTGATTATGATGAAACACTTTTGTCCGTCATAATGCTAAAGTCTATCCAGATCATCCTAGCAATTGCCTCATATTATGACTATGAGATATGGCAAATGGATGTCAAAACGACTTTCCTTAATGGAAACCTAAGCGAGGATGTATAAATGACACAGCCTGAAGGTATTGTCGATCCAAAAAATGCTAGAAAAATTTACAAGCTTCAAAAGTCCATTTATGGGCTGAAGCAAGCTTCTCGAAGTTAGAATCTTCATTTTGATGAAGTGATTAAAGGGTTTGGTTTCATCAAGAATGAAGACGAGCCTTGTCTTTACAAAAAGACTAGTGGGAGCGCGCTTGTATTTCTAGTCTTATATGTAGATGACATATTATTGATCGGAAATAACATTCCAATGCTCGATGCTGTTAAATCTTCGTTGCGAAAAAGTTTCTCAATGAAAGATCTTGGAGAGGCAGCATACATATTGGACATAAAGATCTATAGAGATAGGTCGAAAAGGCTAATTGGATTAAGCCAAAGCACGTACATCGACATGGTATTGAAACGGTTCAATATGCAGGATTCCAAGAAAGGTTTATTGCCAATGTTGTATGGTATTACTCTAAGTAAGAGTCAGTGTCCCTCGATACCTGATGAGCTTGAGAAGATGAGTGTGATCCCGTATGCTTTGGTGATTGGGTCCATCATGTATACCATGCTTTATACACGCCTAGATGTTTCTTATGCTCTAAGTGTTACGAGCAGGTATCAGTCAAACCTGAGTGAAAGTCACTGGACGATAGTAAAGAGTATCCTTAAGTATTTGAGAAGAACTAAGGATATGTTCCTAGTCTACGGAGGTGCGGAGGAGCTCGTTGTAAATGGTTACACCAACGCTAGTTTCCAAATCGACAAGGACGATTCGAAATCACAATCTGGATTTGTGTTTATCCTTAATGGAGGCGCAGTAAGTTGGAAAGTTCTAAGCAAGAATCGGTTGTAAATTTAACAACGGAGGCCGAGTACATAGCAGCTTCTGAAGTAGCAAAAGACGATGTTTGGATCAGAAAATTTGTTTCTGAGTTGGGCGTTGTCCCTAGTGTATCCAGTCCAGTGGACTTCTATTGTGACAATAGTTGTACCATTGCACAAGCCAAGGAGCCTAGGTTACACCAGAAGTCCAAGCACATACTACGGCGCTATCATCTCATCCGAGAGATCATATATAGAGGTGATGTAAAGATATGCAAGATGCACACGGATTCAAACATTGCCGATCCATTGACGAAGCCTCTCTCATAGCCCAAGTATGAGGCGCACTTGAGCTCTATGGGTATTAGATACTTACGTGATTGAGTCTAGTGTATATGAGAGAAGGTGTCTTATCTATGCTAATGTACTTTTGGATAATTGGTTATCTTGTTCCTTGAATAATTATCATTTACATTGATTAGTAAGTATGTGACTTGTTTGTTGAAAGTTACTTAGAGGGGGGGTGAATAGGCAATCTGAAAGTTTCTTAATTAGGGGCCTAGATGCACCAAGATGCACTTTCATTTGTGAGACTCTTTGTTTTATCATGGTGTTATTCTAAATGATCCCTAATCTCATATCATTATGTGGAACAGTTATGATTTATAGATTAGCACATCTGACTGATTGATGATCATGTTTTACGGATCATAGATATGAAGATATCAAATTAGTGATGTGGATACATGTTAGAGAACATGATGTTGGATAGACCCATCTTGAGATACTGCTGGGATTGTGTTAACGGCAAAATTTGGTAAGACCCAAGCCTAACAAAGTTTCGGCACGGTCAATGAAAGTCAAGGAGTCTGGTCAAAGCACGGTCAATGAAGCCCGTCCGCAATGCACACGTGTGATCGGATAAAGATACAAAGAAGCCGATAAAGGAGGGGATAGATTTTGTTGCGAAGATAAAGATGAAATCGGTTGCAGTCGTATCCGCATAGGACGGCAAGTCTCCGGACTATAAATATGTAAATTTTAGATTAGAATAGGAATCAATCAACAGATCAATCAATTCTCGACGCATCGCCAAACTTGCCATCGGCGAGTTCTTGCTCTCCCGTGGGGCTGCATCGTTTCGATCTCCGGCGAGGGGTAAGTTCCGCCAAACATGTATTGATTCGTAGGTCTAAGGCTTCATCGGTTAGGTTTGACATCTTAGTCTATGTATCGATCATGCTGTATCAGATGCGTGGTTTAGATCAAACATATTAGTCCAAGGCTTCATTAGTTAAGTTCGACATCTTAGTCTATGTATTTGATTCACATCATATATCGTTCATCTGGACGAAGTGTGTTTTGGTATGTTTAGCATTATGATTTGCCCTGATTTAGCGACTGTCTTGGTTCGGTCCAATCTTGCGATTACAGTAAAGGATAATGCGAACACAGATCGGGCATGCTGAGGCCAGGTTCTATCGGAGTGTAAGCTGATAGGTTATCTCATGTCTGTCAATGCTACACGCTTAAATTTCACGATGATCCAGGGTATCGGAGTCGGGCGGTACGCATCGGCCTGGCATTATTTCACTTGTCTTGCTTTTACGACCCGATGCTGGCCCAGATACTATTTTCAGTTGCTTTCACAGATTAGTTGGTTCAGGCCGATGCCGATATTTCGATAGGTTTCACAGTAGATCTATTTCTCGTACATCTATTTCTCATACATCGTGCACCCGATATGCTGCGTTGATTGGTATTTACCATGTTCTTATTGCATTTTATTTATAGTCATTTAATAGATAGTCCGATACGC
>ASSH01052894.1:0-12766 GCA_000418225.1 Zizania latifolia | reverse complement strand
TTGGCGTGTGCGGCCGCGCGCGCGCGACGGCGGCGTGGGGAGTCGGGTTTGACCGGCCGGGCCGGGTTCAAACTTCAAACCAGCTATGGCGAGCGCGTGGCTGGTTTGATTGGATCGATCGGGAGAATGCGCTGATTATTTTGGTGCGACTTGCGAAAGTGCAGTGCGTTGTTGCTACTTCCTAGGAGTAGTATTTGCTTAATTGTGTGCTTTAGTTGCTGCAGGCTCATGACGCTTAACTGTTTAACTGTGTTTGATTTGCTGCAGCTGACGGCAGAACAGCAGCAACAAGTCCGTTTCTTTACTGTTTACCAGTTTTGTTTAGTAATGAATGGACTGGTTAATTACAGCTAAACATGTTAGATATATAAAAACCATAATTACCTGACCGATAACTATAATTTTGTTAACACTGGAATATATCATGCTTGGTTAAATATATTGTGGATTGTCTTATTACTTTAAATAATCTGATCCACTTCTACCGCTAGGATGTCATGCCTATAGTACTATCCTATTTTAATTAATTTATATATCCTTCTACTAATATAACATAAGAGATTTGTCCGCCCTATTCCTCTTTACCGTGAGCACAGAGCAACTCTTACCATGTAAAAACTAATCTATCAAAAAAAAACGACGTATATATACCCGTAGAAACCAAACTCCAAAAAACAGTCTGCCTAGCCTGATATCCGCCGATTCTCTATTACAATGCACCGGACACATGACTAATTCATCTAAAGATATCTCACGGAGAGAGGTAGAGAGATCATAACAACTCACACGACTTGAGATAAAATAGCGAAAGGATTATAACGCTGTCTATTAATATTAGGAATTTCATTATTATTATTGTAAAACAAATAAATAAACTGCTCGTTCAATCAGCTGGGCATCATCAAATGGTTGAGAAATGTTGAGAAATGAGTAAACTCTTCTGCTAACAGATGTATGTACTGCGATTAAGATTGTAAAAAGTAAAGTGTTTGACATCCAGCTAGATGCAGGCCTTTTTGGCCATCAACGAGCACGTACCAGGGTTTAATATAATAACACAAATAATCACAATGCATACGGGGAATTGTGCATAGTGATAGGTACACGTCGTAGCAGCATGTCCCTGTTGGAGCAAATAAGGAGCGGAAAGAGGGTTTACCGTCCGATTTTGGGTCCGGTTAGCGTACAAATCTAGTCGGGCGGAAACCAGACAGTAACTAAGCTAAACCGATCAAATTTTATTTTTCAAATTTTAAATTCAAAATTTTGAACTAAATGATTATAGTTTAATTTGACTATGTAATTGCTCAGTTTGAGTGGTTACCGTTTGGTTTGAATCGGTAACTACTCGTTTGAACAGTTATTACTCGGTAGATGATGAAAGGTTATTGAACGTTTGGCATTGGTAACTGATCAGCTAACAATGATAACCGATCTGTTTGCATGTAAATAATTTGATTTTTTTAGAAATACAAACCGTAACACCCCAGGTATCTACATACCCGAGATGCCACACCAAGCACTAAAATTATCTAAGTACAAAATTTATTTGAAATTTTAACAGAATCTCCTCTGTAATGTGGACATCCATGATATACAGTTTATAAGATATTACCATACTAATCATTCACAACATCAAAACTATAGCCAAACACCACATATAGTCCCATAGAAATAACCATAACACGAATAACGACTCAAATATTTAAATGTGTAAATTGAGCTACACTATATATTAAAACTAAGACATGATGTAAAAGTTATGTAAGGTGACATGTGTTGAAGTTATTATATCCCGACCCATAATAATATTGTCAATGAGTACCAAAAAAACCAAATGAAATACAAGAGTGAGTAAAGAATACTCACCAAGTATAATATATAACTAAATACAATTCATGCACCACATTTACATCAAGAATTCAATAAAAATATTTTATCTATCTTTCGAAAGCGAGAAAATAATAAATAGTAGTTTCCATCCCGGATAAGCCGAGCAAACGGGGCCAGCTCTAACTCATAGGATCCTAAATGAAAAAAAAACACTCCATGGTTACGCACGGAACTTAAACTTCAATAATAAAGAATCAAAAATATAAATATTGAATGCTTAAATATATACTATGATCAATTACGAGATAACATAATAGGTGCACATAATTAAATAACAAGACAAAGTAAGAGTATAACATAAAAAATAAAAACATTCATTCAACACAAAATTAGTTCGTCATGCACTTGCCTTAATCGTACCGATAACCCAGATTTTTACTCGCTTACCAGAAGACTCCACGCCTAAATCATAAAACAACACTCAGAAGACTATCCCGCATAAGCACTATTATTCGGTATAAAAACTCTAAAACCCAAAACGTCGGACATCCCAATAAAATGCTAGAAACTAAACTCCTTCGTTGTTTTGGACGTAACATTTAAACCACTAATCTAAATATAACATACCCAAAATTATAAAACTAAACAAATGCATGATAAGCAATCTAATGGGATTCCCTCTGTATTTTGAATTTATTTTGATTGTTTTTGGAGTTTAGCATGTATCAAACAAATGCATTCATATGCATCAAGAAGAATAGAAAATTTTGTGTAAAAAATATATTACTCCAATAATTCTACAAAAATTCTACCAAATATATTTCCTAACTAATATCTCTTGTAAAAATTTCATAAATTTTGGACATAATTTGCTAGCTCAAATCAACACAAAAAGATAGCTCGAAATCTGAAAATAAGCTTACTGTATATCCTACTTTGCAAATTTATTCAGGATAAACCGTAGCTGGTCTAACTTTGAAACTTGGTCAGTATGTGCAGCAAAACATCAAATACCATTAGTATAATATTTGAAATTTTTGTAAGAGTGAAACACTAACTTTTGACTCAACTAAAACACATAAGTGACCAAAAACTGCACACTTGAAGTCCTCGTTTGCTCCTCCTCTCACTGTTTGTGGGCCTCCCTAGAGTTGGGACCTACCTGTCAGCCACTCTTGTTATCACTCCACCCTAGTCCATGGCCAACCAGCCCACTGAAACAGCAAGCACGCCCACAAACCGCGCTCCATGCATGGGCAGCACGTGTGCTAGCAATGCTATATGTTCAATGCCAAATCTTGTCTCTAACCTTTTCGACCAGGTCTCCCAACCTCTGTCTCCCTTCCAGTGCCTAGCTGAGCAAAGGAGAGAGCATGAGTTGCTCTAGTTGTCTGCTTTTCTCTCGCCGACCGTAAGGAAGACAGTGAAGCCAACTCGTCGACGATCATTGGTTAGCCAATCTAGCTTGCATTCCCTTCTCTCCAATGCCCACCGTTCATTTTTGCTTTTGTACTCATCTCTATTCCTCCATTGCAGCAGCGGGAACGCCGACGAGCTCTAGCATATCCTAGATCACGGTTAGGGCACGTCCATGGCGTCGTTGCACTCCCAGCCAAGCCATCTCGCCATCAGCTTCGTCGTGATAGCAGGAGTAAAACCCCTTCAAGTAGCTCAGCCAAAGACACAACGAGCAGAGAGATCAGGGTCTTCCTTCCTCGTCTCCGGTGCTAAGCCTCCACCGTCGATTTCTTCCTCTCCGATGAGATTTAACTCGATTCCCCATTCTCACACCACGTATGAGATCTTCTCTATCTTGTGCATGCACTAATTTGGTGATTCTTGTGCTAGTTTGTGCTGTCCATGGTGAACCGAAAACTTTCAAGTCACCTTATCGTCGTCGGCGCAACCCCGGCCACACCAAGGTACACCGCTACCACCATTAGATCCACCTCGGTTCTCTAGTTCTTTTCCCATAGTTTGTCCACCAAGATATGCCATTTTAAGTTGTCATTTCTCATAGAAACAACCTCCTGTATGTCTCATCTGTTCATGTGGACTGGAGGAAGAAGAAGGACCTATCTGTAAATTCCAAGAACTATTCTGGAACTAAAAAGGCAGAAACTTAGAAAATTCATATAAAATACATCCTAACTCCAAATGGGTTGAAACCAATTTTGTTTGTTTCATAAGAATGTGCTCTACAATCTAGTGAACTCAAAAAGTGTGAAACTTTCACCCATAATAGCAGTTTAAATAGATAAACCACTATAGTCGTACTACATGTATATAAACTTTGACCTTTAAGAACTTTATCATGCTTAATATAAAGATAGAAATAATTTCACCTAAATTTATTTAGGATACAACATTACTTGTTGTATGAACATCATGCGATTGTTAGCATATTTTATTTTTGGTGTTATTTGGAGTTATTTGAATCGTGCATTTAAATTTGTTAGACGAAGAATCGATAGTCAACGAAGAACTTATTCCGGATCAGGGAGGAGTCGAGAAAATTGCTGAGTAAGGCAATCACCTATTCATCCCTCCTTTGAACATGTTGTATCCTATATGTTTTGTAAATGCTTTATTATTTACAAAGTTGCATGCGATGACTTACGAATATGGGTATCGGTAGAGTTATCCTAATTCCTGCATTTCCCATCATGCTAAGTTGATTCCCTCACTATTGTATCCCTAGGATTTAGGGTAGATTATGCTCAAGCACAAATTGAATATATCCAATCTACTATTATAACTATTGCTTAGTAATGCTTAGAAATTACGATGGTTACAACACACTCTACCACAGAAAACCCTATTAGTGACGGGTAATAACCTCTATTAGTGACGGGCAAGTCTCCCATCTATCTTATCACGTCAGTGATGTAACATCATTAGTGACAGGTAATTACCCGTGACAGGTGATAATATTCACTCGTCACTAAAGGGGGCCTATCGGCTCACCTGTTATGGCCCTTTAGTGACGGGCTATAATGTCACCCGTCACTAATATTATGGTCATTTTGAAAAAAAAATATTTGTAGGCTGTATCCTAAATCAAAGCCAGGATTTGACAGCCAGCATATCAAACATTCTAAAGCACATCACAGATAATTCATGACAGAACACAGATAATTCGTCACAGAATATTCATAACTAAATTAATATCACATATATTAACTTCTAACTCATTATCTCAAAGAAATTACATGGCTAAAACAAAGTTCCATAAGAGCATTCCCTAACTTCTAACTTCTAGCTAACTTTTAACTTCCACTAGGGCATTCCCTAATAGCGATATCAAGAGCTTGAATAGTGTCCCGTGAAGATTCTCTCTGTCTACCCGCCATGAATTGCTTAACGCTGTACATGTCTAGTTTTGCAGCCTCTTTTATGGTCACCATGTACTCCTCCCAAAAAAAGAATCAGTACAATATGCAAAATGGTTATCAGTGTAAAAAAGAAGATGGACAGGAAGACATCATACTCCAGGTTTACACCACATACATAACAGCCTCAATTGCACAATTGTTGATGTTGAAATGAAAGGCGCATACTGTGCTAACTTCTAACACGTTATCTCGAAGAAATTAGCTAAAACTAGTAGTTAGATAGCACCGTCCATCCGTGGATTTATGCACCACAATTGGGACTGCCTCAGTACCTGCTGCTGCCACTTGAATCTCGGTGGTCTACTGGTGTAGGTGAGGTGTGACGTACTTCTCATAATACTGTCTTGAAAAGTACTATTACAATAAAATTTGTACAAAGCTAGTTAGACAAGGCCAAGTGCATATATGTAGATGTTTGCTTTTCTGACATGTGCAAAGAGCTTACAACCGACTTCTTATTGATGATCGAGTTATTTATTGTGCAGACATATAACTGGGTCGTAGAGGATAAACCTGCCAAGATGTCTTACAGGAGAGTCTTCCTTGCTGAAGTTACATCTGTAAGATTTTTAAAATACTAGATGTCCTTTAGTTGGTCTATTTGGTCGATGTTGACCTCCCTGGCTATCTGCTTCCCCTTCTTCTTCACAGCATTGCTAGGACTCTCATCTACCATTATAAAAAAGTCGGTAAGTACATAAACAAAATATGCATTTCTAGTACGTAATGTGAGTTTGCTATACATACCGCTATCACTGTCCTCTACTTTTATGGCTCCTGTGATCTTCTCATCACTAAAATTATTAAAAATAGTAGCCATACAAGACAGTTGTGGTTCCATTGTTAGTTCTACATAGTCCCCTTCTACTAGGCGGACTCAGGAACTAAATTCACCCCACCCTCTGTGGAGGCAAAACCTGTCTCCACAGCTCGCAACCTCAACCATATTGGTGCACCCATCTCTTTTCTATATCTTAAGAGTGTCACCGTATTGAATGTTATGGTTAGCAACAAAATTTTTTGTTAGAAACTACAATAGTGAGATAATATCGTATTAGTTTATTAGTTTTGTTACCACATGAATAGAAAATGCAATGTATAATATATAAACCCGGTGACGCCTTTGAACATAATGATGGATTCTCAAGAGGCAAGATTGAGGAACATAAGTCGGTACCTATATTTATTGGTATGGATTAGTACAATTAAAAGTTGCACTTGTAGTACGGGATAGAAAAAAAGTAAAATAATACCGTCTCATAGTATCGCCTACTGCTGAAAGCACGATGTCTAACGAAAGTGCCATGTTTATCACTTGGGAGGCTTGCCATGTCCCCAATTCGTATTATATCTAATAATAATGAAAAAAGTAAAATAATAGTTGTGTAAACCAAAAGACAAAAACATAGATTGCATGAACAAGCTTGTCAAAACCAAAAAGAAGAGCCTAAATATCACACACACATTCTCATACTAATAGCCTTCTCTTTATTGAGCTATTCACAAAGCAACATATTAACAAAACAACAAACCCTAGCCTCAACAGAGGAGTAGGATTAGGAGGAGTAGGAGAAGGAGGAGGAGGTTAAAAAGGACCTTAGGTGGAAGATGCATGAGACGAGACGGCGGTGAGGAGGGTCGGCAACGGAAGAGGAGACCGGTGGAGGAGGCCACGATGGGATAGAGACCGGTGGAGGAGACCATGATGGGATGGAGACCGGTGGAGGAGAATGACGGCGGAACGCGTGGAGCACGACGTCGGAACGATGGCGGAAGAGAACGCATGGCCGCTAGGGTTTAGGGTTCTGCGCGATATTTATACACATCAGTAGTGACGGGCGATAGTTGCCGCCCGTCACTAAAGAGCACATATTACGGTTAGATAGAGGAGATTTGGGAACTTGACTACCTAGGGTTCAACGTATCTCTATTTCGATGCCGTTGGATCAATGGAACAAAAGGCATTGCGGCCGACAAATACGGATTCACTAGTGTCAATATAACTCAGGTCGGCTATAAAGAAGAATCTTTCGTGCTCTCTAAACAAGTTGCTCAAGTATTTTATGTGTCTGATACGACAAATAAGAAGCTTCATGTTGTCCTAGCTAGAAAAAGATGGATTGTGGGTGTTAAAAATGTTGTTGATGAGGACGAGTACAATAGTTTGATGAGATACCTCCTTTCGCCACCTCAATTATGCCACAGGTTAAACTAGACGAGAAGACTCCGTACCTGCGCTCTGACCATTCTGAATGATTGTACGTTAAGAAAGTAAGAAAACAGAAGGTGTAAAGGTTAAATTGTATATATATGTGTGTGTTGTGTTGCGATGATCACTATTCATTATAATTTCGTACACGTTTGTCTTATACTAAGTTGTGTAATATATGTGAAATGGAAATTAAAATAATGAGATGTGGGTCATTTGTACAAGTCATACTGATTTGGATATGTAATATATGTGCAATAGAATTTTGTTGCAACTCATATCTATGATAATAAGTTGAAATCTGGATAAGTGTTTTGCTAAATTATCAGTGACGGGCGACACGCAATACACGTCACTGTTGATAAGTCATTAGTGATGGGCAACAAGTACTGCCCGTCACTACTGGTCATTAGTGACGGGCGGTACTGATTGCCCGTCACTAATGACTTAGCAATAGTGACGAGCATTGCGTGCCGCCCGTCACTAACAATTTGGTAAAACTCATTACTGCATGCCATAAACTCTATTCTATCTATGAAAATCACACATCCAAGGCATACCATATGAATATGATTTTTCTACATATTTTGGTTCATTATTTTATGCACTTGCAGTTCATATTTGACCCATTTCAATTTTGCTCCGAGAAACACACTTAGTGAATTAAAAATAGCAAACGGATCTAGACAAATTTCAAATTTTTATATGGGATAAGCTATATGTTGTATTTTGAGCGTAGAAAAAGTTTCAAGTTCAATCCAACATTTAACCATCAAATCTGTGAAAAAAAATGTTTCACATGAAATATAGAGGACCCTAGGTTTGCCGAGTGTTTTTTTGAAAACACTTGGCAAACCCTGCCAAACTAAGGCACTCGGCCAACCTGCACTATGGTGCCTCGAAGCGTGTAATGTGTCCGAACGAGCGCGTGAACACGTGGTGCGCCCCTGATTTGGGTGTTTGCCCCAAGTGCTCGAAAAGGCACTCGGCAAACCCTGCACTGTGGTGCATCGGAACATGCCACGTGTCCAGTCGAGCACACGGTCCCTAGCCTAATTTGGGTGTTTGCCTAGTGCATTAATTAAAAGGTACTCGGCAAAGTGTCTGTTAGTGGCATTCAGCAAACCATCGTACCATCGAGTGTATTTTTGAATTTTCACCGAGTGCATTTCTTCACCGAGTGTCTTTTTTGCTTCTTTGCCGAGTGTCTGAGTTCGTCGAGTGCATTCTTTTGGCACTCGACATATTTGACTGTTTTCCGAGTGCCCAAAGAAATGCACTCGGCGAAGCATTCGGCACTCGACAAAGAAGCTGTTTTCAGTAGTTAAGAGTCTAAACATAACACATGAGTACAGGTCGTATCGTCAAGGGACCGATGGTGGTGGATGGGTCATGTGGTGCTTGAACACAAAAATTGTGGGCTTCATGCCAGCACAACGGTGCGTGCCTGTTGGCCATCCATAGAGCACAACAGCAAGCCATCATGCATGCATGATCGTTATACGTATTATACGTACGTATCCATCAACTGATCGGTGATCAATTTGATCAATCGCCCATGTACGTACGCATGCATGCAAAGTCAAGGATGGGGTCCTGCTTCTTGAGTTCCTACTCAAGCTCGACAAGGACTCCCCCAGCCGGTCGCTAAATCGATGTGATAATAATCGATCAGTGGGCACGCGCGCCACACACATGACTAGCTAGGTTTCGCGATGATTTGACGATGACACTGAACTCTAACTAGCTAGGTCCATTAATTTCTTTAGATCGATTGAGCTAGCGTGCACGTACCTGCCAAGCGTCGCCGCCGCATGCATGCTCGATCGATTCATTAAAACAAAGCACGCGTGTGGCGGCCTTCTGTGACATACACTGCCATCTGCGTGCACGCCTACTGGCCGGCCGGCACATCCATTGTTGATGCAGATGTTTGCCTCAGCTTGTGGTACCGTAAGTTTCTAATTTATCTTGGAACACAATAAACATTATGCCAAAATCTAAACAAAATGTATCAAGAATTTGTATAACATTACAAAAACTTTCTGCAGTTTTACAGTTTTCAAATTTTGCTAAAAAATTATCTAGCCAATTACCAAGTTGGTATCGTGGTTACTGAGTTGGTATCATGGTTAATTACCGAGCTGGTACCGCTCTCGGTGGTTACCAAGTCTCGTACCACAGTTACCATTTTCGTGAATCAATTTGAATTCGAAATTTAGAATCTATCTGAAATTTGATTGAATTGGGCCTGTTACCGCCGCCGGTTACCGCGGTAACCGTCCGTCCAGCCTCGAGCGGTAACCGGTAACCAGGGTGCAATCGAAATTGTTAATCCTGTATGCATCACATTGAATCAGTCGAAAGTACATGAAGGTCCCCTGCAATCCTGCAAAATTTTACTTTTCAAACTTTGCTCATCAATTTTCTACATCCTATAGATTTCCTTCGCATACGTAGTACTGATCAGTTTCTCTGCTAACGCTAGCTGATCGATCGTTGAGCTAGCTGAGGAGCAGCAGATAGATCGATGTGCATCAAGAAGCATATATTCAGGACCACAAATAATTCGATCTGCAAATAAAGGCGAAACTAAGGACAATCCAATCGTCGTAGGGTCACACAGGGCAGTGCCTGTCCCAGATTAGCATTGGCGCCTGATCAATGTCAATGTCAGTTAGACGTACGTTTACATCTCCAGAAAATTTCTATCTTTTTCTTGCGAGATCTACGAGTGCTGCAGTGACCTCTCTTTCTCTCTTTTTTTATCTGGCCCACTCACACTTGCTCCCACATGGAAACGAAGGAATCAACAGCGTTCTGGACGATAATTGATGCAGTTGCTAGCGTAGCTAGATTGGCTTGTATGCACCGGTCAATTGAGAAATCATCAAGTAAGTGCATATTTATGCACGGGACAAAGCCAAGTGCAAAGTGCCGCATCTCTCGACAACTAGGGCATGCGCAACGGGTACTGCTACTGCTCAAGTTTCGGAACAACATTTGTGTCGACTGACGACGAACGATCATAGGAATCATGTGATGAGTTTGGGACTTTGGGATCATGATGCATCTATATACATATATATTGTATGTTCTGAAAAAGATCATTATGTTATACACACACACACACACACGTAACTACGTAAGGACGTCAGTCAAGTCTCCGCGTATGTGTATGCTTCCCCATGCATGTTCATACCTGCGAATTTAATTTAGATATATCCATAGACGACATACCCGTGAACGCTCACAGGTAAAAAGTGGAAACATACCTCTATCGGTGGGCATACCTAATTACCCGTGAAATCACAGTTCTAACAAGACTTGAAATAATAATGTTGCAGACTTTTAAAATAGAGTTTGGGTATGGATCCATCCTATCATACATATATAGACATATAAGCAGGTATCACCAGTGTATAAGTAAGCCTTACCAAATTTACATAGTGGTGAGTGATGAACGTGCAAATTAAGTATTGGTAGATCAAATAAAACCCAATTTCACCAGAGCTTCACTACAGGAAACAACAGGCGGTTTGCCGAGTACTGTTGGCACTTGGTAAAAGGTTCGCCGGGTGTATTTTATCAGGCACTCGACGAACCATTCGTCGAGTGCCCGGCGTGACACTCAGCATAAAAAAGTGGGTAATCGCTCCGGCACACCCCAAGTTGGAGGTTTGTCAAGTGCCTTTTAGGGCACTCGGCAAACCCTAGTGACACTCCGCAAATGCCTGACACCGTCACTCGCCGTTGGCCTTTGGAGCTGGCAATTTTTTCGTCGCTTTTTGCCAAGTGTCAAAGTTCATCGTGTATTATCAAATTATACATCGAGCGTTTTTCATTGCCGAGAGCATTTCGCCCTGTTTGCCGAGTACCTAAAGTTTACCGAGTGTATTTAGCTGGCACTCGATGAACATGGATCTTTGCTAAGTGCCCAAGGGAATGCACTCGGCAAACACTAGGGCACTCGGCGAAGGTTCTATTTCCGGTAGTACTTGGTCTCATCGGAGATGGAGGCTAAGGGCTCCTTTAGAATGAAGAAAATTCAAAAAACTTTTATGACACACTTTAGAACAAAGGATATGGTTTGTAAAAATCCTTTGGATTAGATTCCTAAAGACTTATTCCAAAGAAAATTCAAAAAACTCATACATCTTTTTTATTTTCCTTTGAGAAGTCACATACATACTCTTTTTCTTCCTCTACTCTCTATCTTCCACATGTGATTTTCTTCAAAATTCCTATGTTTTAATTCTAATAAACCATCCAAAGACAATCTCTAGTATTCCCGTGCATTAATTCGACATCAGTATTAATTCGAATTCGTACTTGGTGTCACTGCATCTACTCAACCAGCGTCACATGTTTTTTATTGAGTTTTTTTTATAAATTCTTGAAAAGTACCAATGTTTGTACATGGAGAATCGATGGCAATAATCATGACCCCATTTACTGATAATAAAACACTACTTTTACTTAGTTTTCTACACACTATCGCATGTTGTGTGATGTATTTTTACTTTCATTCCCAAATAATTCTGTTCCATCAGTTGACCTGTATATAATTAAGAAGTTATCACCCAAACAACAGTTAGTTGTTAGTAAACTCTAATTAAGCACATGCAAATCATGCACGATACTACCGCGCTCCTAATGTAAAATAAGTATATGAAACACCCGATGCCTACTCTTTCCAAAAAAAAGAAGTCATTAAACACCTGAGCTGATTTTCCTCTCAAAAAAGAAACACCTGACGAGCTACGTACTCTGGCCCAAGAGAGAGTTTTAAAAGACCCATCATTGGAGGAGTTGACCAGCCAAGCAGGCCTACCGCTACGACTCCATACCTAGCACAGAACATCTCAGCAGTCAGCGCGTGAAAGATGGAGTGTTCAGACGGAGAAGCAGCAAGAAATTTGTATATCCCCACCACTAGTTGAGCAACCACAGGATTAGTTATCAACTAACTATAATTTTCGAGATAACAGTTGATAACAAATTAGATCGTGTTTGGCTGCCTTGATTTTGCACAAACCAACCACAGAATTTTAGTAAACGATTAAATACATTTTTCGAGATAACCTCTATCGGATTATTGCTACATTTGATTAGTAAGTAAAAAATTGTAGCAATTAATTTGGCCTTCGTCCCGTTTTATGAACACTGCCAACTACTGCACACTACGAGCAGAGCTAAGCTACCACACCCACTTGGCTACAGACCCAGCCGCTACCTCTCCCAAGCTGCTCGTGCTCGATCGCAGCAGCACGTAGCAAATCTGCCATCCGCGTCGTCAAATCACACCCGACGAGCCGCCGCCTGACCG
>ASSH01052893.1:0-12863 GCA_000418225.1 Zizania latifolia | reverse complement strand
GCATGGGGTGAGTAATTAATATTTCACTTTACGGTTATATTTATTTATAGTGGATCTAGAATATCTAAAATCTGGATCTGGCCAAATTTCATTTTGTACTTAAAAAATCTTGTGCTCTTCACAAATTTGAGTTGTTGAGTTGAGTTGTTTAGTTCAATTTTATATTTTGAGACTAGAAGTTAGTTGAAAATTCCAACCAAACATCCTATAATTGATCAACCAAGAAAATAAGCAAAAAAATTTAAGAAAAACGAGAAGAAGGAATCCGGATCCAAATTAGTTTTCATGCATTATTACCCCCCAATTCCATGGTAAAGTGCATGCTCGAGTCTCAAATCTAAAATAATTATATGGTCTCCTTTTACAACACATTTTACAACACATGGATTTTATAAGATATTCATTAAAATTAATTTAGTTCTTGTCAAATTTCTCCAAAGGAAAAGGAGGTCTAAGTTCATGCACAAGCCACAGATGCATGTGTGAGATAAATCAATCGAACAATATGATTTTTTTTTCTGTCGATGAATATGAATATGACTTTATTAACTTTTGACCTGTATATATACCTTGCTTCTTTGCATAGAAAAGTGCATTGCATAGCTAAAAGAAAAGTTGGAATGTGGAGAGATTAGCTCGATGCCATCATGGATCATTAGCTAAATTACGATACTGGCTAGGAGATCGTGCAAATTAAAGCCGTTAAAGTAAAAGGAGTTCAAGTCCAGCGTGCCAGACAAATTGATTGCGATCGAAATTAGAATAAATGGATTTGTTTGGGGAGTTAGTTCCGAGAGTCAATTAAGAAGTATCTTTCTAGCTCACTAGCAAGTTTCCTGTGCTTTGATACGAACAAAAAAATCGTAATATTGTCTACAATAAATTAAATATATTTTATATGATACTCTCTCTGTCCCAAAATATAACTATTTTTACCATTTAAATTTTGTCTCAAATATTATAACTTCTACAATTTTTTCTCTTAAATCTTCCTATTTTACTCCTATTTGGAGTACTAGTTACATGTAGTACTAATTGTTTAAAGTACTAGTTGAGAAGTAGTTTGAGTTTTTTTTCTTGTATCTTAATAAACACGTCAAAATTTAGAAATAGCTATATTTTAGGATGGAGGAAGTATATGTTATTGACTTTTTGCTAGGAGTGCTCATTTTGATTATATATGTACCAAATATTGGTTATTGTATAGTAATATTAAATAATATCAGGGAGCAAACTATAAAACTACAGTAGAAATATGGGTAGTGGTAGATTCACCACCACTAGCTACTTTTAAAGTAGTATAGATAAGAAATAGAATCTATAGAAACTAGTGTTTTCTATCCTCTAAGGGCTCCTTTGGTTTGAAGTTTATTTATAAATTATGTATTTTACAATCTACAAACAAAATATAGATTGTTTGGCGGAGCTAGAGATTATAAAAACAGTCCGTGTAGCCAGTACCTGTAGCCGCTAGAAGCTATCTAAACAGGGTCCATATGTCCCACGAATAATCATGGAACGTTCTATAAACCAGCCGGTTAATTACTGTATGTTCCCAAATCAAATTCTTGCCCACCAAAATTTTCAATTCAGTTTACTTAAATTTAATTATGAAAGTAACTGACTAGCACATCCAGTTGAAAATAACTAATAATAGAGATAAGATAGTGAGCTATCAGCATGATATGCTCTGAATTTTCTTTAACAAATATCTTGGGTGTTAGCAGCTTTATAGGTTTTGGGAAAATTAAAGCATGCATTATCACTGTACTAATCATTATTCCAGTGGTTAAAGCTAAGTAATCTGTACTACAAAGATGAGATCTATAAAGGTGAAAGAGGATGAACTTGTCTTTCTCTCTGCATGTTCGCCAACAGAATTTAGGGTTTGTTTACTTTGTCGATTTCTTGTTCTTGGTGGTAACTGCTTTGCATGGAGAATAATCTTGAAGAAGAATGGTACGCCAAGAATAATCTTGATCTAGAATGGTAGCCCAAGAATAACCTTGCCAAAATTTCTCCTACAAAGCAAATATATACTGAATCTGATAGAAATGACAAAGTTCTATTGCATCAAAACTCTATATGCAATAAGCATTTTAGGTCACTTTTGGCTCCGCTTTAGATCCAATATTTCTTAGACAAGATCAAACCAACTTAATTTTTTTTGATATAGAGTTATGGGTCGATTGAGTATATTTAGTTCAGGTATTTGGTTTTTATTTTAGACTAAAAATAAAAATTTAAACCGTTCAATTTTATCGTATAAACTTCAGATCTATTATAGATTTTGGAGCTGAAGCTAACCAAACGGAGCCCTATTAATGTCATCTTACCAAAAATTCGTCTACAAACCAAATGTATAAAGAAGCCGACAACGATGGCAAAATTGCATTGTATCTGTTGAGGAACTCTGCTACCATGTGTAGTCCAGAGCTTCGAGACAAAGAACAATTGACACAATATGTAGGAAAAAAACCAAATTTCTTTATTGCTCAGATTTAACCGCATATAAATGAGGAGATGACCCCTCTATTTATAGACAAAAACCCCTAAGAATTAGACGTGCCCACAACCGAATTCGGTTAACGTAATCTTCGGGATTTTGGTTTCCTAACACTCTCTTGGCACTTCTCGCGACATGCACATGCCTCATCAAAACTCCCCAAAAATCCAGTGGGGAAAATTAGGAGAAAGAGTACATAGCGCGTGTCTTGGTTTCACGAATTACCTCATTAAAAACCTTAATATGAGAAACTTCAGGAAAACTCATTCAAGAGAAAAAGAGTACAATTCACCCAAATATTTTATACGATCTTCAAGATTAATTCGGGCACTTAGTCTGCTTGACTAAGATTCAATTCTTCTTATCGGTGTTATGTGAAGTTTCTCCCTCTAAAATGCACAAGTCTTTAAGTCTAACGAACACATCTTTCAAAGCTAAATATTCTATGAGAGACTTAGTGAATAATCTGTGAGATTTTCACATGACTTGGTGTGCATTACCTTTATTGCATTCTTCTTATACAATTCATGAGTGTAGAAGAACTTGGGTTTATGATCTTCATCAAATTGCTCTTCATATATTTTGACTGCATTTGTGCAACGTAAGTTATATTATCTTCATAGATAATAGTGAAGGTGTTAGCATGATTCAATTCTTATAACTTCTGAATGTGATGAACTATTCTTCTAAACCATACACATTCTGGTGAGGCTTTATACAAAAACTATTATTTCCGAGTGGTTCGTCGAAGTCGATGTAGGACTTTCTATGATGATTTCTAGGATACTACAGTTCCACCACATAGGAAAACATAGCCAGATCGTGCGGGTAGGTTTACATCAAACGTCATGTCTAGCCTAATACAGTAGGCCAGGTATATTAGTGTACCTACAGCACTTATGTATAGGAATTCTGGTTCTAAGATTTCTCCTTCTCTTCTTTAGATCTTTATGGATTGTGGTTTGCTTGTAATGAACTTCTGTCTAAGGAGGTTTTGGATGGAAATGACTTTTTAAAGTCAAATCTTTCTAACACTTTCTGAGTGTAAGTGGACTGATGTACTAAAATTTATCAGTCGCATACTCTGGCTGTAAGCCAATGCATAACTTGGTTCTATCCAAGTGTTTCGTTTCAAACTCAAATTCGAACAACGAGTTTGCTTCCTCAATTTCACGTGGTATTCAGACCATATTCATAATCCTTTTAGGGATCTTCATTATTCATGCAGCATTTCTTTCAGAGAAATATATTATATACTACTGAGACTTTCTATTTTTTCTATCTTGATTCAAGACATGGTACTTCATGTACATTTATATAATTGTCTGATCCAAGCTCCCATGAAAATAATAACATCAATTAATTCATTACTCAATATAATTTGACTTCAAGTCGATTCTCAACTTCATGTTGATTCATTCAACTCCTGGTTGATTTCGATTTCAACTGCTAGTTGACTGCCATTGAGATTATATTTCTAAAGGTAATTCAGCCCATAATCGGAGAATAGATTTCACAATCAACTCCTGCTAGTTTAGTGAAAACTTTATACAACAAGCCATACTTTATCTCTTACTATTTTTTTTCTTTGTCAAACAATTTAGTTATCATTGCCTTCTTACAATCTTCTCAATCTGACCTCTTCATTTATTCAACGAGCGATACAGGCTCAAGGTCAAGATTTATGATCATGGCAACAATAAATAGTAAGTGCAGATAATTGGCAGTTGCTATATCACAGGATTCATCCAAACTTCTATAACTTCTAGTTATTTCATCATAGGTTGCACATTCTGGTGCTTCATCATCTTTCTCACCATTATTTCCCATATGGGAACAAGATCCTTTAGTGTACCAGCGGCTATTTTGGTATGCACCTTATCGTCGGTTTCTTTCTATATAGAAAGATTCATATTGGTATGTCTATTTTTGAGGTTTCATACCATTACCAGGTCTCAGCTGGCTCCCCTTCATTCTGTGGGACAGTTTTCGTGATTAAGTATGATAAGCTCCCATGCCCTATTTTCACTAGACGTCTCCGGTTACTTAGGGGCATGAAGAACCGGAGTTCTCATCCTATTATTTTTTATTAGAGGCCTCTGGACGAGATGAGGGATACCTTTCTTTCTTCAGTATTTTACCCTCTCTGGTGCATTACATTCAGGTAATGCAACTTAGTCATACTTTTCAGATCACAAAAATAATTAGGCAGTGTAACTTCTAGTTATTGGATACTTTAGGTACTTCTATACTTCTAGTACTTCTTACATTGTATTCACTAGTGTGAGGTAATGTGTATGATCGCTTCTATTTCTACCATAATTTATCGATATTTTTCATCCAATGGCTCATTCTCTTCCCCTAAATGACGAAAAATTATAAAAGTAGAATGTTACATGCAAATCTCCGTTCATAAGTTTTATGGATTTTTCGGAGAGAGCTTTTTCTATCTACTATGGTAGTGGGATATACGCATACTTTAGATAAAAAATTTAACACTAGTTGCACTGTTGTTGAGTAGATGTTGTATGCCAATGGTTTGAATTATATTTGAGATCCGTTGCATTTAGAACTGCATGCCCTATTTATGACGGATAAATTACAACTCTGCAATGATGGTATAGCGATTCTTCTAATTCTTAATTTCTTATGCTTAGTTCATTCACACGAACAAATGATACTTAGTGCACTACTTTGCCTCTCATGTCAATGCATTAGTCATCAATTGCTATTTTTTAGCATTGTCTATTCAGGTGGACTACTTTTGATGATTAAGACATGAGGGTCAAATAGATAATAGACCTGCATGTATCTATTATAAAGATTTATGAGCTCATACATAGGTTCAATAAGACCAAAACATCCTCTAGATGCTGTCTAACAATGATTTCACATTGATCTAGTGATTAATTTCCTAGCTGTGCATGCGGACACGTTAATCTTCGTGATTTAGGAAATTATTTTATTTTTAAGCTATAACCATATGAGTTGTCAATTTATTTTTCTTATAATTCAAAAACCAAAATTGATATAATGCATAATTCTAAATAGAAGAAATAAAGTCTTAAAATAGCATGCACTTCGAGTGTATTTATAGTATAGCCCAAATATTAAAGGATGTATACTTCTAGTATAATTTTTTTAATTTCTACATATCTTAAGAAAAGTTTAAGTGGGTTCAAATACAACAATGCTTCATTACTATGTAAAGTTATCCCACAAATTATATGACCATGGCTTTTCTAGGACCTACAAAATACATTTGTTGCTTCTAGCAACGATCATAATATTTCTAGTTTTCGTTCATCTAGAAATATTTTTTCTCAAAGTTATATTTATGGATCTGCAAGCCATAATTGATTCATTCCTTTTTGTTTAGGCGCTACACAAGATTCTAGTCTAAGACAATTTATTCATGCGCGAGGAAGTAGCAACAGAATAATAAATGCCTTAAACATGCTATGACATACTAGAAATAATTCATTCATTGCAGTGAAAGATATTTGCTCTTCAAGAACTTCCAATCTTTCATTCAATTCGCTCTTCTAGAGTTACAATTATTCAATACTCTATTTTTAGCTGCATTCAGATGGCATAAAAACTCTAATTCTGGATAGAGTCTGCATGTAGGATAGCTACTTCTTCATTGGTAGCTGCTTTTCACTTGTGATGGTATTGGCAAGCTTCTATTGACATCACGAGAAAGTTAACTAAGATTTTATGGACACTGCCACCTATCTTGAGAGATGTGCAGTCTCAATCATGAGGGTGTCCTTACTCACTGCGATGGTGAGGTGTATCTCAAGTTGTTACTTCTAGTATTTCTTCATGATGTGCTTTAGTGCCTTTATAAATTCTAGAACCATATGGCTTGACATTCTTCTTCATTGTCTTGCCATTCTCATTACTAGGCGTTTCACTTCATATGCCACCACTTTCCTTTCATCCCTATCTCGTTTCTTATGACGGGTTTTGCTCAACTTTAAATAAGTGGCGTTAGCTTCAAAGCTATTGCTTTTTCATTGTGGCTATGAAACGAAGTTCTTCTTTAGGATTTCATCTTGAACCTCGTTGAGCTACAACACGTCAAATTGATTCAGAATACTTCATGTATTTTAATTGACGATAGTTGCGTGCGGATTGTGTCACATTTGGGTGAAAAATGGTGAGTCTTTTCAATTTCTCCTTAATCTGAAATCTCTTTCTAGCGGAGATTCAGAAGCGTGCAGATTCGGTGCAACGTGGAGTTAAACTCTCAAGCATATTCAGAAAGGGTCAGAGTCAAATCCATTCTTGCTCTACTAGAAGCTTCATGGTGTACTTGAGGTGCTCAAAACACTTCTTCAGGGCATCTCGTAGCACTCTCTCATTCATCGTGGCCATATACTCATCCTTCAAAGTGGAGAGAGATATGCTAGAGAAAATAAATGCTCGATCATTTTCATCTAGCATGGGGCAAGTTCATTATTGCCCATGGTCTACGGTGTTGCGGAGCTTCTTGGCTCCAAGTACGATCCGGACGTCCGATACCTAGGTGAGATGGTTGCGACCATCTGTACTTTGATCAGCGAACTGCTTGGTCGCGATGCAAGTCATCTATAATACGCATGTTACTTCTAGTAAAATAGCATCACATTGCTAAATAGAAATAAGAATAAGTTTGCTGCAATCTTCTAGTGTTTTCTATGCAATTCTATATTTACTATAAAAGGTACTGATAATTAAATACATACGGGCAATTAAAGACATTAAAATAGTAAATAGTAAATAAACATAGAAAATGTTCCTGAAAAGGAAAAATGGATGCGCAATTTGGTTTCCGGTGGTCCTTTTATGCAAGAAAAGGGTATTTTCGAAATTTTCAGCGAATTTGAGGGCCCATACGCAAAATTCATAATTTCTGCGTGATCTTTTAGAAATCCAGGGGCCTCAGCGCAAAATTCTTATTTTCTGCGTGATTTTTCAGAAATCTAGGGGCCTCTACGCAAAATTCATATTTCTGCGTGATTTTTCAGAAATTAAATGACTAAAATGCAAAAGTACCTTCTTTTCTTTTCATTTTCATTTTCTTCTTTTCTTCAAAGCATGCCGGCCCACTAAGGCTCATGCGCAGGGGCAGCTAGGGTTTCACCTCCCTAGCCGCCAGCTTCAAGGTAGGAGGTGGCAGCTCGTGGGCGCTGGCGGCGGCGCGCTCTAGTGCTGACGACGACGCGCTCTAGGGAAGGCGGCGGGCGTGTTTAGGTGCGTGAGTGGTGAGGGCATAGGGCCGGCCTGCGGCGTGGTGGCAGCACCACCAAGCGCATGCAGGCGTAGGAGGCGACGTGGCGCCGGCGCCGCCTGGCGCGGCGCATGCAGGCGTAGGATCGGCTGGCGGCGTGACGGCATCCCCTCCTAGCGCTCGCTAGCGTGAGCACGGCGCCACCCGGTGCATGCGAACGCAGGGTACAGTGCGGTGGCGACGCTGCCCGCAGCGTGCGGGTGCTGGATCGGTCGTCCACGGCGGGGCCATACGGGGCGAAAACGGTTACTGGTAGTGGCAAACAGCGTGTCAGACCTACGGGGCAGCGGCGTCTCCAGCAAACAGCATGCACGCCGTGCTGCACCATGCAGCGGACGGCCATGTAGGGCAGCGACGCCTACGGGGCGACAGCGGATGGGCTATGCGTGCAAGCATGGCAGGAGCGGCGGCCACGTTGCTGTAGTCAGCGGCCTACGGCGCGCACTAGCCAGCGGGCGTGATGGCCGGCTGCGGGGCGGTAGCGCCTCTTGCGGGCGGCGTCGGTGGGTGTGGTGGCCATGTGGGACCGTGTCGGAGTGCCGACGGCTATAGCCATACGAGGCGGTGGCCAGTGCCGCGCCGTGTGGGGCGGTGGCTTTACGAGACCGGCTGGTGGGTTGGCCGTGCGACGATACGAGATTGACCGGTGACGGGGTGCTGCTCGCAGCGGTAGGGTGGCGTGGTCGATGACTACTGTCGCAACACCATTCAGGGCGGCTGGCCTATCAGAGTCATGCTGGACAGCTTGTCGTCTTGTCTCGCTCATGCAGTAGATTAGATCTAATCTGTAAAACTGATCTATTCAGAAACAAAATTCAATTGTATATGTACTTTTGATTGCTGGTAGATCGCTTTCTCCCCCACGTAGAGCTTTGTACTGATAACGTGTTGAGAAAGTCTGCTACCGTGTATAGTCCAGAGCTTCGAAACAAAGAACGATTGACACAGTATGTAGGGGAAAAGTCGAACTTCTTTATTGCTCAGATTCAACCGCATACAAATGAGGAGATGACATCTCCATTTTTAGACAAAAACCCCTAAAAGATAAACGTATCCATAACCGAATTCGGTTACCGTAATCTTCGGGATTTCGGTTTCTAGCAGTATCAAAACTCTATAAAAGTTGATTTTGTGAGAAAAGGAGAACATTGACGGAAGCTGTAGACAGAATCACAGAAGATTCGGGCCATCTGGGCCTAGGCCCATAACTATCTGGACTCCTTGAGATTCTGGCCCATTCATGTGTTTGGGCCGGGATTAGGGCCCATTATCCAAACGAGGACTGGTAATGAGCTCTCTCCGCCTTCTATTACAGTTCCTGAGCTCTACTTCGGAATTGAGAAATTTTGAGATAATCTTAGAGAAAATGAACTAATTTATTTTTAAATTATGTACAATTTGTATGTTCGAAAGCAACCCCTAAATTTGCAAATTTGCACCTAATCTAATACTCCTAAGTAGTAACCACTCAATAAAATGAGACTTGCAAGAAATCACAACTATGTTTCTCGTTAACTCTTGTTAAGTTATTAATAGAACAAGATTACTTATATAAGTTGTTTTAGTTTTTTTACTATTTTTCAAATATAATTATTTTTAGAACTCTTATGTATTTTCTAATCTTTTTCTTTATTTATTTTTGTGAAATAAATATTAACAATCTCACAAATAGACAACTAACCTTTCCAATACAGAATAAATAAGAAACAACTAAGATTATATATATATATATTAGTTGATTTATTAAATTTTATCTATAAATTTAAAATGACCTCTATAAGGATAAGATTAAGATTGAGCATGTCTTAAGTTAATGAAATGAAATATGTCCCGCATCAACGGCTATTAGCTAGCTAGCCTGCGTTGTTAGAAAGGGACAATTAAATTTGCCCTAAATTAAGTGAAGCTAGCTAGCACTCCAAAGTCTGCAAATCTCACTGCCGACATGTGCCACCTACCACACTTACATGAAATGCGTGTAGTATATAGAAGTAGGGAGTCCCAAGCATCTCGTGACTGGCGTGTGATTAATCACAGATTAACAAACATTCCCCAAGCACGAAATGGTGGTTGGATTAAATTAATCCTGCCGTTTTTACAGCTCCAGTGTGAGTGTGATGGGTTAATTGTTCACAGAGTCCACGTAAAATGCAGAGACAGGCAGAGGTTGGAGATGATTCACATTTCTTTCTCTTTATGTTTTAGCACATGCCAATATGCTTAGTTGATTAGTTTCTCATTTTTGGGAGTGATCGGTTTGTCTGGTTGATAAGATTGATCTGCCGCATGTATTTACACGGACGGAGTAAGAATCAGCGGATTTTATTAGAATCGATTTAAAAAGGTAATTATTATTTTAATTGATTATATTTTGGATATAATATATATATATATATCACCGACCGGTTATTATCACTTATTTTACCCTTTTTAGATTCTACCACAGCTATAATAGTATAAATCATTTTTAACCCTTAAATAAAAGAAAATTAAGGCTTAAGATTTATTGTACTAGTAGAATATACTGTAAAGTTATGCTTGTCCACCAGTTTCGTGTGTATAAAAGTTGAACATTGGGTGTCTTCAACTTCATTGGAGTTTATTTAGCTTGAGCTGCCAATTAAGTCTTAATACAGCACTAGTCCTAATTTTGACTGGACTCATGATTCACCAACCATGTGCATGTGCATGCAACACATGCATTGAGATCTGGACAGCCAATTGCATGCATGGCCCAATCCTTCCAGCCTTTCTTCTTTTTGAGATGACTCTTTCCAGTTTCCACTTCACATTGTTCAAGCCTGTCCACACAATGACAGAACTGTTCTATGCCATTTGCCATGTGTATGTAGCTGCTGCCACAGTGCGATGCATATGCAGGCCGCACTAGCTAGTGAGGCCACTGTGGACTGCAAGGCAAAGTGAAGTGGCTAAGTCCTTTTACTTGATGTGATATCCCTCTTGTTACTTTAAATACCATGCCATGTAAGTAGTTATTAAAATTTCTCAAAAATATTTAACAATACATGTATAAGTATACATATATACCAATGCATTAAATATAGGATATAGTCACTGCCCAATTAAAGAAATATACCAATAGAAAATATCGGTCTTTCAAATCCACAAGTAAGATAACCCCACGAATTGTGGATTACCTGTTGGAGACAATAAAGAAGGAAAGACTGAGTATGCTAAATGTACTACCTACTCGGATACAAATAAAACTTGATCATAATACGTCCTTGACTCCTGTGAGGATAGTCGTAGGATAGGCGTGTCTTTGAAGTATAAGTATACGCCCCTAGCTTAGAGGAGGTCAAGCGAACTCAATACAAGTAAACACACATCCAACAATCGATGAAGTCTTCGACGCATGATCAAGCCTATGAGACTCTCGTCGATAACCACTGAGCGTTGATCAGACGGTCACATCTCACTGATAAGACATCTTTCTCTAAAGGTACATCTGTAAAAGGATACCCCTTTCTTGTTTTAATTATATCATTAATTATATAAAATTGCATCTATCATAGGATTATTACCCAAACATGGATCTAAACTTATATAAAACTATATGTGTGCATGATCATCTATATATCAAACATCAAGAATCCTAGGTATATGTAAAATCACTGTCCAACAATTAATAGCCGATAATATACCACTCCATAGGATTTGAAGTCTAAAATTGACTCATACAATGAGAACAAAAAATATATAATCTCACGAAATCTGATTTTTTCTCGCAATGTAAGTTGAGTCGTTCATACTTGAAATTTTATAAAATAGTACTCCGTAGATATTATTATACTAGGCATTATTACATTTTTAAAATCAAAATTATTTAAATTGGATGTGACAATCAACAAAGATACACGAGACATGCTCTCTAAAAATCTACTTGTCTCGGATTAACCACTCGTTGGTTACTTGGTTTTACTGCCACCAACCCACTCATGCAACCAGACCAACCACTGGTATAAAAAAAAACGTCCTGTACATTCAATGATGTCAAATTACATACTTGGTTTTTCTCTGATCGAGTCATCGATCTTGGACAGTGCACTGCAGCATCGCCATTCACGTTGCAGCCACAGGCTACAAGACACAACACAACACATGCATGTACACAGCTGAGCTCCATCCAAATATGCAAGCAAGCTAGCTAGGGTTTAGCTCATCCATCTGTGAACCATCACGTTCTCACACTGACCAGTGAGGCAGTGACAACTGACAAGCCATCGCCAGATTCAGTTACCAGCAGCAGTGGCCGAATAATAGTTATCATTGTTATCGGTTCAGTCTAATGATAATCGAATCAATTATCCTAGCTATTTTCTTGAAAAGACGTTGTTACCGAGATGATAACTGCGCATTTGTTAAAAAGATGGCCATCCCTAGTGACATGAGTTCGTACATGACAAGTGTTGAGCTAATTAATTATCCTTTTAACTAAAGTTAAACTAGCCATCGCCAGATGCCAAAGCTTTGCCATCCTTAAGGAAGCTTCCTGCTCTGTGCCATCCGACCGTCCGCTCACAATCGGACGGCCATGCATGATGAATCAAGAGCTAGCCCTGCTTCACCTAAACCCTAATTAATTAAGCCCTAGTCGCCGGAGCTCGGCTATAAATAGCACTCCAACCCAACCCAAGCAAGAACAACCAGAGCATATACCAAGTTACCAACCACTAGCTAGCTCGAGCTCGATCGAGTAGGAATCTATGGCGATCTCCAAGGCCCTGGTGGCGCTGCTGGTGGTGGTGGCAATGGCGGCGGTGGCGATGACGCCGGCGTCGGGCGACTACACCGGCTGCCCGCAGCCGAGGATGGTGACGGTGCAGAACCTGTGCGGCCACGACCTCGCCCTGGCGGAGTTCCCCGTCGCCAACAGCGGCCACCTGTTCGGCCCGGGCTTCGTGCTCCGCCACGGCACCCACGCCGAGTACCACGTCTGCTCGTGGACGGGGAGCGTGGCGGCGCCGGAGGCGGCGCCGGTGGAGTTCCACGTGGGGCCCGACGGCGGCGCGTGGTACCAGGTGAGCAACACGCAGGGCGGGAGCGTGAGGGTGACGG
>KE372132.1:659481-674084 GCA_000418225.1 Zizania latifolia | reverse complement strand
AGCTGTAATTCTAAAAAAACTGTTGTGAGATGTAACAAAACTGTTATGAATTATGAAAAAGCTATGACGTTGTTTCGTTAGATTAGCCGCAGATATGTGGTTAAGTGATTCCATGAAGCTTGATAACATGAAACACGATTATATATCTCAAGTAACAACAAATATAATAAGCTCAAGAATAACAAAGTGATCAAACAACGCAAACGGTGAAGTGGAATTTGGTGATAGATAACTTTCACTTTGTATTGGTAAAAAGCTATCGTGTTTGGAAAAAAAACTGATTTACTGGTAAAAAACTGTTGTGTTTGAAAACGTTGATTTCATCCGATACTTGATTAATTCAACTTTTATTTTTCTAACAAAAACATGATTAAAAATTAAACCAAACACAGTATTTGTAGGGGTCAACGGGTGTCTTTTGGAAGGGTTGGAAGGGATGACTTCTAACTACGCCTATTGACATATCCAACTGCTATTTAGCACTTGTTAATAGTATTATACAATTAACGCTAATCCTGGTATTTGATCATGTATTTGTAGCAATCGCCAAAACAAGTTGGTGCTGCAGAATTGACCGGTGGCATCATTTCTAAACGCAACCGGTTGCTCTAGAATCGTTCACCAAGAAAGAAACAAACTTTGCCTCGCTAGAGTTGAGTGACATGGACAGATTGTTTGGGTGCAAGCAAGTGCTTGTCCCTGTTGATGCTTGTACATGTGGTTTACCTGAGGAGAACTCCCTAAAATGCAGGGAAGCAAAAGTAATTAAGACGACTCTTGTGATTAATATCATGTCTCCATGGATCCTATCCAAATTGAGTTGATCATTTGCTCCAAAGCTAGGCACCACACGTCAAAGGCAGTTGGGATATTGCATCCAATGCATCAGTATGGAGTTGTATGGAAGCATGGGAATTTTAGGTCGGCTTGGCTTGGTTCGTGGGACGGTGTGAGATAAGATGAGATGATTTCACTTTTGAGGAGGTTTGATTAGGAGATGAGTGCGATAGATAGAATGGACTCTGATGAAGAATATTCTCTTTAAATATGGAACGAGCTCATAAAAATGAGAGGATGAATTCATCCTACCTCACATCCTACCTCACGAGAGTATTTGTACACGAGGCGGCATGGTAGGCTTAGGTGACAGCGGTCCATCTTATGCGGCAGTGTGCGGGCTTAGGCAACTGTGGACCGAGCTTGTATAGAGATTCACATGCTTAATAAAATAAATATATAAATATTTTTTATCATGTTTATTCAATCAAACAAGAAATAAGACTATCAAATAGTGGATATGATCATCATATCCTCTAAAACAGGGATAGTTACATTTTAACTTAACATATCCTGCAACCAAACAGACCTTATCTTCTTGCACGTAGTTCATCTTGCCTCTTGATGGTCTTTTACAAAAAGATTGTGCTTGGTTGCCAGCGTAGCATCGAAAATTCCTGCTTTCCTGCATATGTTGTTGTAGAAATCCCTGCATTTCAATATATAAACGGGGATCTGAAAACTTGCGCTTCTCGTGTGCAGATTGGACAGAGACATTTCAGAAGTGGGGCATCGAGCACGAGCGGAATCTGCCGAGGAGGCAGGCTGATGGGGCTATTATTTGAGCCCATCATGCGGCCGTGGACCCATGGGCTTTTGTTGGACCCACCACTGGTCTCAATGATCCCAACCTTTGACCTAGAGCTGCAAAAAGGAGATAGCTCCTCCGTAACGGCGATCTATACTATGCTTTTAAGACAAACATAATAAATTAATAGTGAGAATAAAAATCTTATTATTAAGTATTCCTTTCATTCTAAAATGCAAGTTTTAAGCTTAGACATATGTATTGAAAAAGTGAATAAAAAGAACATAATACTCTTTTTGAGGGGGTGAATATAAACTGAAAATGGTTAGGTGAAATATTGATTAATAAAGTAGTATATATACTTTAGAGGTAAAAGTTATATTTACAAATAATAAATGGTTATATTTAAAACAAATTTTAAACTGTAAAACTCCTTACATTTTAAGATAGAGAGAATAATTTAATATAGTAATAGGCACACGATAGTGTAATAGATATTGGAAAAATAAACATTTTAATTTACTAAACGAGATAAGGAGGAAATTAAAAATGAAGTCATTTTGGATAAACTAAAAAGTAGAAAGTCTTTATGTGACATTGGGCAATCATACTACTGAAAAAATGATTTATCCTCTCAACAAACAAAAAGAAAAGAAAAAACGATTAGCCTTCTCATAGGTTCCCTGGTCTCTCCTGTGCTCGAGTCAGTCTGTCCGAAAACAAATCTCCTCACATTCCAACGAACCAAGACCGACGAGACAAGTGCGGTCTAAACACTGGTTGCTACCGTACAGCACTCCCGTGCTGTACGGACGTATCACTACGCTAACCAATGGCTGCTACCTCCACCACACTTGTGGCCCTTGTCCCTACCAGTTGACGCACTGACAGGGTCGGTCAGTCAGCAGGTAAGAAAATAATTGGTTCGAGCTTACACACTCACCTCACAATTGCCGATGAGAATCACTCACTAGTCACTCCTGGCCAAGATCTGGAAATCTAGGCGTAAGAGTCCAACGGATCATGTGAGGCTCACGCATGAAGCAGACAATGGCACAATGCTCTGCCGCACCAGTGGCCTGCATACTGGTCACACTGCAGCCGGTAGCGCGGAGTACCGCAGAATAGTGGATCAAATGAATGATATCCTTGTTGATGTCCTTTTATCCATAAACTTCAGAATATGACAGCGATAAGAAAGCAGATCCACGCTGTCATGTCGCCAATGCAAGTCAACCCAACTAACTAGTTCTACAGTAGAATGGTTTTCAACATTAGAACTTTTACCATTGATTTCTTCAAGAATATATCGTCAACATGTATTTTCAAATAAATTCAACTATACCACATACATAACACAAAGAATACATGGTTTTAGTATAATTGTTAGTTAAAAGTTAAAAAAACTTTTTGAAATGCATGTGAGCCTTATATTTCTAGATGGAGGAAAAAATGATCAGCAACCACAAACAGATCGACTCAGCAGCAATACTCTGAACAAACTGATTTAGCCGATGTGGACGAAAGTCCGACCAGTAGAGGTTATCAAATTATGCTTAAGGCACCTCAAATCACAACGATATCAAAAATATTGGACTAGCAATAGTTAACTGCCATAATCAAATCATGCACTCCAGTCTGCATTTAATATGGAAAGAGAATTACGAAAGTAATAGTTCCTTCAAAATATTGCTAGATTTATTTCTTCTACATAGAACACATATTTATATGCCTTTACAATAGAGTCCATATTTACATACCTTTACAATAGAGTCCTAACCTCATACTCTTTGCTGAAATATAGAAACCGAACCGATATAATCTATGCCTCTCTAAATATCAGACCGAACCAGAGTTCAGAGTCCAGAGTCCTGCTTGGCTGCTACAGCACCCACGGCGGGTCCTGTTCACGCGTCCCGGCTGGGCCTGGCCCACTACTCATGACACAAACAGCTGCAACTGGTAACTTGCTGGGGAGCAAGGCCACCTAGTATGACAGCCAGTTGAACAGATTACCAAGGAAACTAACTGAGGAAATACGGAAAGATCTCAAGGGGCAGCCAAATCATCATAATTTATTCAAGAAATACAAAATAACAGATGATGAAATATCGATGCACAAATATATGTTATGAAAATAAGAAACAACAAAAACAATGAGCATTCTGCAACCAAACAAATAGTTAACATTTGTTCACTTGAGACAAAATTCAAGAATAGACTACATAGAAACAAGAGCAAACAAACTTGAAAACTAGGTTATCATTCATCACAGCAACAGCAAAACAGAGTACTACGAGTAAATAGAAAGAGGATACAATTGCTTTGGTCCAGAACATCACAGATACTAGTAGTTACATAACATTATTGAGTACCAGCCAAGGCATTCGCCAGGTGAACAAAATTGGGTATCCGGCTACCAGCCATGGTGATATTTACCAGGTGTAAGCAGAAAGGGATACTGAACAAGTTTGCACATATATTGTGAAAAGAAACAGGACATTAGCCGAAGCACCCCAGATGCTTGAGTAAAGGAACTGCATTGAGGACCTCTATTCATGGGAGGAAATAATGCGGTAATGGTAAAAGGAACGTCTTGTAGAAAAAAAATTCAGAGTATTCACAGGTGCACAAGGGAAACTTAACCCTCCAGCACCTACATGCACGAAAGTGATCAGGAATCACAAAAAATAAAAGGTGGCCATCAAAGAATGGAAAGACTCAGTTGGCCCATTTATCATAAAACAACCTGAGATATCCACAAAAGTTAATGTGTTAATACTATTCATTCACCAAAATCTGATCCACTATTCAATCCATTTTCACCCCTAATATTATTTTTTCAGCATTCAAATGGTTGCCTGCAAAAAATAAACCATCCAATTTGCATGCTTCTAGGCCAGTTAGCCAATGATGTCTATACTGCTATGCCAAAAATAAATGCCAAAAAATGGTATCTCAGCCTCTGCATGTACCTTTCCTTTCAATGAACCAAATTCATCACTGCCATCAAAGAACTAGTCCAAAAGCAAGTCAATGAACCCAGTGGGGGAAATAGAACAAGATCGAAATTTAAATTCAAGTTGAAATAACAACAGTATACTGCAAAGTAGGAATAAGTTATAAGTAGGAAGTGAGCCAGAGGGAATCACAGACAAGGGGAGACAAAGGGAGAGGCAAACAGGTGAGAAGTAGAAAAGAATTAGAACCTGTCTGAAACATAGGAACAGAGGAAACATTGCAAATCATGTTGCAATTTATCCCGTGAATGAAGAAGCAGAAACAAAATAAACAGTATATTTTGTGTGAAACAGATGCAACAAAAGAAAGAAATAAAAATTAAGCAAAAACATTGTGCTGTTGACATGTTCAAATACGGAACAGGGAAAACCACACACACATGTAACACATTGTGTATTTTGAGAAGTAGAACAGCATTTGAATGGGCTCAGCTTCACCTTTGCTCAATCATACAACACTACAGTGGTGGAGCCTGGAGCACCATGGAGCCCAAGCAGCGAGGGAACTCCTGTTTGCCGTTAACTATTTTCACCACAATTTTCGGCAACCAACCATGGTGCTTGAGTTAGTGTAGGTGGCTCTGCCACTGCAACCCTCCACCATCCCTTATCACCGGATCAACCTGCTCTACAGTTAGTAGAGCTACCTGGTTATCATTCGACACGAATGACCATCCAAGGACAGATCCACTGACATTAGCATATGATTAGAAAGGTCCAATTTAAAACCCACATCAGCCTAAGTTGCTCGAAGGCATGCTTATTTCAGCAATGGCGGATCATCATCGCCCTCAGTATTCCATTTCTTAATTCTAGAGTGAAGTGCCCTACTGGCTACTGCCCTTACATATCATATATAATAGCTGCATCAAATGCTTGCAGCATGCTTATGCAATCACCAACACAGCCCACTGTTGTGAAAATGGTGTATGGTCAGTATGGATTCCAAATAATCACATTTAATTCCTGAGATTAGGATTATCGGAGAATGTTAAGATCAACCCTAATCTCGCATCATGCCGAGGCGAGCAGAGCCCATAATGAGCTAAGCTAGTTCACAAGCCTCAAGCTTTTCAGACACGGGCTCACAACAACGACCAAAACCCCGAATTCCTGAGCCCATCCGAACACCACGATAGGGTTCCCCCCACTGGACAAAGGAGACTAGGAGAGGACCCCTTAGAGATGGGAACTGGACGCGGCGGTCTCTCGAGGGATGGGTCGTCGCCTACCCAAGCCACCGGGTCGGTTTAGGGTTAGGGTTTAGGAATGTAAACACACAAGCTCACACACAGAGCCACATAGATAGGCTGAGAGAGAGGAGGGGGGGGGGGCCTTCGGCGGCGGTGAGCCGGTGATGAGCATACCAAATCAAAGCATGGCAAAAACGAAAGCGAAAAATCCATAGCGGGGCGGCTCAGATCTAACCTTGGCGGACCAGCTCCCTTACCGGAAGCCGCGCCAGCGCCCCGCCCCACGGTCCCCAGACCACCCCCCACCGCCCGATCCGCCGACGCCGCGGCGGCTGCTCCGTACGGAGCCTCCATGCCGATGCGTTCCGTCGCAGAGCTGGCGGGGATGGCTGGCACCCGGGAAGGCGAGGGCTCCGACGAGGCCGCCGCTCGGAGAGACGGGTCCGCACCAAGGGCCGGGCCTCCTCATCGCCGCCGCTGTTCCAATAGGGCCGCGGTCTCGGTCGGGTGGTGCGGTCATCGGCCGCCCCGAGCAGGACGGACGGACGGACGGCGCGGCTAACTCGAGCGCTCGCCTCGCCGCCTCCGATCGCGGGGGCCTTCCCACTTAAACTAATGATGAGGGAAACTTGACTCCGGCGGCGGGGTTTTGTGCGGGTTTCGGAAGGAGGAGGACGCGGTGACGTCAGCCTTGCCTCCCCAAGTCGCGAGGGAATAGATCCAACGGCCAGGATCAATCGTCCGGACTTTTAGTTGCATGTGTTAGAGAAAAGCTAGTCAGATGCAGATAATCTCACTATTAGACAAAAAAATACGGATTTAATAACAAAATGTTGATAAAAACTTTAAAATAATCTTTGTGATATTTTTATATAAAAAATTTATAAAAATTATACAATTTAGAAGTTTGAAATACATGAAAGTTAATCCAAGAGAGATTTGATAAATTACCACGGCTAAGAAGTAGCTTTACTTTTTTCTATCGTGGTCCACGCGCCATTGACCTAAATGGTCTTACTTATCATTGTCTCGAATTGGCATCCTAATAAAATGGGTCATGTTGAGAGTGGCAAATTATCGATTTTCTCTTAATCTGGGTGTATAATCCGTCGAAACCCAATTCCAAATGGGCCTTAAACTGACCGATATTTTCTTATCTATCACTTTTTAAACATACTGATCAATATTCAACAATTTTTCTTGTAGTGAAACAAAGATTGTTTTACAAAGGAATTTAATAATTATACTTCAGCATGGATACTATTATTTACAAAAAAAAATACAAACACATCAGTACAACAATGCATGCAGGATAATCTAGAAACTAAATAATAAACAAGACTAAAAATTACACTATATTTGTACTACCAAAGTTTCATGTTTTCAAATAGTTTTCAAACAATGGAAGTTTAAGTAGCTGACACGTAAGAAAAAAACATATGCAATTCAGGTCCCTACTCCTAACAAATAAAAAAACCAGGCAACTGATAAATGAATACCAGCTCTGAAAGAAAATATCGGCCCCTCTATAAAAAAATAACCAAATAAAAATTAGAATCCAAATATTTGCATTAAAAACAAATGGTATCGTAGTTTTTATAAGGCAAATTTTACGGTACACCAGAAATATTATGGACCATCTATTTGTTTTGATTTAACAGCTAGTATTAAAGATAATGATATATTACCTCCTAGGAAGTAACATGTTACCCTTGATTTTTCTGCGCATACTTTCTAATTTTCTACGCTAACTTTTCAATTTTCTGCACATACTTTCTAATTTTCTGCGGTGACTTTCTAATTATCTGCCGGTCACCGAGTATTTTTAATTTTAGTTTATTTTTAACCCTAACTAAAATAAATGATCTAAATTAATCTTAAGTATTACCTCTTAAGAGGTAATGGGTGTATCGTAATAGAGCTCTTTTAAAATTTGCTATAATTTATAATATTTAATTAATCCATATATTGATTATTTCGATTATCATTCCAGCTCATTATTTCAGTTCAGCTTATTAAAAAGGCCCTCATTTTATTACATGGGCAGGGAGGCAGCTCATTAATCCATATATTTATAAAATTTTGGCAACCATTCGGATGAAGCCCAAACTGTACTGAGCTAGGCAACTTTTGCTGAAAAACAAACAGACCGAGAAGTTCCGGTCGCTCTCAACCTGATAAAATCTGTAGAAATAGCTGTGCAAAATTCTGAAATAACTTCGTAACATATGTAATAGTACCATAAACTTACAACTTTCAACATTAGTTAAGTGAAAGTAGCCAAATCAAATTTCATATTCACAATTTAGCATACTTGTTTAGATCAACCAGACCAGCGATGAGTTTTCAGAAAATGTTTTAGTATTTTGATCTTTTGAAAAACTGACCGGAGTAAATAATGTAAAATGGGGAAAGAGGGGATAAAAAGGCAACCAAATTGCCATCTGAATTCAAACACGAAGAAACACATGGTACCAAACAATATAGAACTGGACATCAGTCAGATTAATAGAACTGCATTTGCCCCAAAGCAAGAACATGCTTAGACCTAATTAACAAAGGCTAAGACTAAACTTCAGTATGAACAGCTTCACTATAGTTGGTGTAAAACTCTACAAAAAGATGCCTTGCTCCATCGTGTGTCCCGTGTAGCAACAATCCTAGAATTTTTCCTTGGTATGTAATCATGTACAAACTGGTGAATTGCGCACAAAAGCATGCCAACTTTGCAATCACGTCGTCTGCAAAAACCAGCAGGGAGCAGAAACGATCATATTACACACAAAGAACACATCTTTAGCAGCGTTTCCAATGGAGGAGAGATGGATGCTTACCACAATTCATTGTCTTTTCGCAGCGCGAGGTTCGCCGTGTCCTTCCACATTGACACCTCCATTTCTTTCTCGGCGAGCTTCTTCTCCGCGTGTTTCAGTGCCAATTCCAGCTCTTCAATCCGCTCCTGGTTCCTCTGGTGGAGGAGCTCATGCAGCCTTCTCTCCAACTCAACAGCACACACCCCGTTGTACTCAGGTTCGTCGTCGTAGTCTTCGTCCTCCACTACTTCCTCTCTCCCCAAATCGTCATTGAATCCTTCGCGGCATTCAGTAATCTCATCCAGTGGCTAAAATTCCAATCAAAAAGAAACTAGAGTATTATGCACAGCTCAATCCCTGCACAACATTCTGTGTTTCTGTAATTCTGTTCACTCTAGAGCGAATGCAAACGAAGACAGGCATACCTCTGCATCGTGTTCTTCAGGCAAGAACAGCTGAACATCTGAACCGTAGTTAACCTGAAGAAGCTCGAGCTCGGCATGGAATTCTTCCTCGAGCACATCCATTCTAGCGAAACACTCAGACTCCGCTGATTTCTCGCAGGTCACCTCCTCCATTCCGGACGAGGTGGCCTGATCCTCTAGGTGGTCACTTGCCCTCTCGTTCTCGTTCGTGTCCGTGAGACAGCTTGATGTGGCAGAATCAAGATTGCAGCAGGTTTTTGATGCATCACCAGCCCCGCTGCTCTGCCTAACCTGCTCTTTGATGTCTTTCAGGAGCGTCTCCATCTCCGCGCGTACCTTGACCATCTTGTTGAACTCGTCGGATGTCTTGGCGAGGAGGAACACTAGGCTCAGGCCAACGCCGAGGTCGGGAGGCCTCGTGTCGCTCTCGGTTCCGCATGCTGGAGGTTGGAGATGGCAAAAAAAAGGGGGAAGAAATCAATGGATTTACGTACAGAATCGCTTGATTGCTACATATCGATCTGAAGCTATCGAAAATTCAACTCATCTTTAACCAATAAAAACACAATCTTGCACAGGTGAAGAACCGAACCCCAATAGAAAACGGCGACGAGCTCGATCGATAACGCACCTGAGGTAGAGGTAGCGACGGCGGCCGCGGCCTCGCCCTTCTGCACCGTAATCTCCTCCTGCTGCTCCTCCCCCTTCCCACCGGCGGCGCCTTTCCTCCCAGGTCTGGCCATCCGGGACCGGGCCCACCTAAACCTCGGCAGCAGCGACCTCGCCGCCGCCAGCGCGGGGGAACGCGGCGTCACCGCCGACCCCTCGATCCCGAGCTCCTCCCCGTCTTTGAGGTAGTCCACGATCCTCCTGCGCCTCCCCGCCTCGGAAGCCATGGCGCGGGCCGCCCGAGGAGGCGACTGGCGAGCAAGCAGCGGGCAGCGAGCACAAAAGCAGAGAGACGGAGACGAAGCGGTTTTTCAAATTGGAGCGGGTGGCGTGGATCGTGGTCGTCGTGGCGGAGTTAACGTGGGCCCCCGCCGACAGCGATCGGTCCCCATCATCGTCCGACGGACGGTCACGATGGATCGAGGAGACGAGACGGCAGCATTATTAGTTCATTAATATCACATATAGTATACTCCGTACTCCACAAGATTATATTATGAGGAAAAGGAAAAGAAAAATAGAGGATCACGTATGATAATGTTGTGTGTAGGTCAGGTGTTGCAATGTCACGATTTGAATGCTGGATTCTGCGACCTGGTGTGACGCGGTAGGTTCGTCTGTTCCGTCGCTCTCTACCCGCAGGCCCCATTAAGTTTCTAATATATTTAACATTTTGTTTTATGATTACCGTGGCAGAGTCTATTACGTGTGGTTTCACGAGACAAAGTTTGGTATAGAGACTAAGAATTTCCGATGACGGCCCTGTTTACGTACTCTCACTAATCAAGGTTATTTGAATCATCGACTGGCTAGTTACCGATCCATCTACCATTGTCACTAGTTCAATTTCGTAGGTTGTGTTTGGATGGAGAAATATCTTAAAACAGGATAGGACGAATGAATATGAGATGGGAGACCGACGAGGATGAAATAATCTTTGGAGAGAAATATTCCCTTTAGATTTAGAACGAGCTCCCCTTTGAAAGACGAGGGAACAAGCTCACTTCACTTGTGGAGAGAATAATGTATGGAGTCTACATGTAAGTTATCATATCTTATACTGTTTCATCCATTCAACAAAAAATACAGGATATACTCGTTCCGCTTACCCAAAAAAATAAGATGAGCTCATTTAAAAATGAGGGATGAACCATCCCATCAAACATAGCCTTAATAACTGATCTAATTACCACCGTTGTTTAACTATGTGTCAGAAAAACGTGGTTAGCAGCTTGTTAATGGTGGTTTCGTTAGCCGTGTCTCTGATCATGGGAAGCTTTGGCCAATGAGAGTTGGTGACCGGCAAAGCACGCAACGCAAGCCTGCAAGCCTCGTGTTTCCGGGGGCCCTGCCCTGCCCCTGTCGAGCGAGAGCCGAGCAGGAGCCACGAAAACATGGACGTCTCTGCATCTCTGCATGCCCTTGTCTGACGACCGGATCATCCTAAACACAGATACGAATCCGCGAAGAAGAAGAGGAGAACAGGAGACAGGATCGATCACAGCAGAACAGAGGACACGAATGAATGCTGGATCAGACGCAATAAGTCGTCGCTATCATGGCCGGGCGCCGGACATTGACAGGCTCCCCGTCTCCACTGTTCCCTGCACTTGTCTGCTCACTCGTCTCCATTCTCGATCTCCAGCCAGAAAACCTGGCGTTTTTGTTCCGTTTCGTACGCGGTACGTGAGTGGAGAGGAGGTCCAGGAGATGGGAGGGGCGTCGTCAGCGACGAGAGGTCTCCTCCCGTTGATGGGTGCTGCTCATCTCACTTACGCTGCTTCTCCATCATGCCGCTAGATGTGAATCATGCCACTCATACTGCTACTACCCGTAATTATTGTGCGGGATCGCGTCGGAATGGCGCGACTAAGCCACGGTTGTCGTGTTGCCTACCCGCCGGTCGCAACGAAGATACAATCAGATTAACAAAACCACTCTCAAAAAACATTATTTTCAGCAATGTTCTCTCGAGCACAGCAGAGGCAAAGCATGCAGAGATGTTGGTGAGGGGTGCCGGGTGCGTCTGATTTGGATCCGTTTGCGTTGCCTGCCACGAGAACACGAGAACGAGAGGCCACTGGGACTCTGCGAAGCGAGGGAGACAGGGGGTTCCGTGGCTGCAAAACCACGAGGACACGACCCATTTAAAACAGAAAGTGAGATTATAATAAATGAATTTAATGTTAAAAGGAATATGAGGATAACAGTAGAAACAAGGTTCTAAAATAAGATGAAAAAATTGAACCCTAAAAATTGAGATGAAGCTATCACATCTTAAAAAATAGAATAAAACTATCTTATTCTGCACGGTTTGTATAACCAAACACAGCTGTTTAAAGCTCGCTCGCCAGACAGGGACCTCAGGGCTCAGGCTAGTCGCGCGCGGCGGCTGCGGAATACAGCAGCATCTGGCAATGGGACAAAGCGAGCAGTAGCAACAGCAGGTTGCTCGGCGGATGAGACGAAGGGAATCCGGTGGGACAAGGAAGAACAGAGACCGACTACCGGGAGAGCGGATAAGGTCGTGCGCGCGAGGATAGGTTTTGTCCCCGTTCTGTTCTCCTGCCTGCTGCGTTGGCATTATCCGTTTGTGTCTCCGTATTACAGTTCATAGTGGTAGTATCTGTTATGGAGAACATCAACAACACGGGGTGGTCGTGCCGGAGTGGTTATCGGGCATGACTAGAAATCATGTGGGCTTTGCCCGCGCAGGTTCGAATCCTGCCGACCACGCTTTTTCCATTTGTGGGGCTTTTTTTGCTCCTGCGATTTCAGCTAGTTTTGGTTTTTCAAGATCATCTTGCTCTGGTAAGGGGCCTAGACGACATGGCCCAGTTACTTCTTTCTTGTCGATCCTTTGACGTCTTGGATGGGCCCGTCGCCCGATGGAACAGACACTGGAATATGCATGAAAAATGTGCTATTTTTTGTCATCCGTATTTTTTTAGGAATAAATAGAGAGGGTTATTTAGAAAAGAAATATCCTGAACAAAAATAGATTTTTAATCTCAAAATAAAAATAGAAGTGATATTGGATGGAAACGAATATTTCATGTAATAAATACGGAAAGATTATGTTTCAACCATTTATTTGATGTACAATATGAACTATTAACTTTTGTTTGTACATTATATGAACATTTAAACTATTGTATATTTGTAAAATATTAACTATGTGAATGGAAATACTATCAGATTGCTTGCTAAAAACTGAAAAAAAATGTGTTTATTGGAACTGAAGCCTTCTATAAAGCTATTTTTATTTCTTCATATATGCTTATTATTTATAAATATGTATCAATATTTAAATATACCTTAAAAATTGAATATCTTTACTGGTTTGTCGTGCTTTTTGCACGTATCAAGATTTTTTATTCCTTATCTTCATAACTGTATGTACTATTTATTCAATCTATATTCACTTTCCGAACATTTATACCCATTTCAGTTTTTATAAAAAAATAAAAAAAATATATAACAACACTCATTTCCGTTAATTTCGCCTCGTTTCCATCTCTACCGTTAGATCATAGTCTTCCACGGCACGCCGCACGTGCGCCGAGATTCTCCAAATTCCGCAGCAACAAAATCTACGACCCGGATCGCACGACCCGACCACCGCGCGCGCGGACGGACGGACGGTGGGCCCAGCGACCATGGATCGCGCGCGCGAGCGAAGAGAAAAGAGTAAAAGACGAACACGGAGAAATCTCAGCTAGCTTCCGTTGAAACTAATGTTGGAATGTTGGAATTTGGAAGCCCTGAATATGATTCGATTGAAATTTTGAATCCACGTGGACGAACATTCAGCAGGTCGCGCTCCGGAATAATTTGTATCCAAGGACTTTTTTCGAATGAAAGAACGATTCGATTCTGAGAAGAAATTCCAACAAAAGTGTCGACGATTAGACAACTGGTCCTAACTTTTGTGTGCATACCTGATCGAGGTCTTTGGCACGATCTGTTTGTGAAACAATTCGAACAGGTTCTAGTCCACTTGTTGAATAATAGCTCTACGCTATGTTATACTTGTATTAAACGCAGTATAAATATAAGTATGCAGAATACTCTGACACAAGGATACCAACAAAAAATGATCGCATGATGTAATGGACAAATAAAGACTGATTTATTTTAACTTAGAATTATTGTAATCTAGCTTATTTTTATAAGCTAAAATAAATATATCAGCTTATTATGTCAACTTATTATAATCTAGAGTACAGATTATAATAATCTAATAAACCGGTGTAATCCATGTTTTTTCTATAAGCTGAATTATTACAATCTTAAATTGAAACAAACAGGGCCTAAGTGCTCTCAGTGTCTTATTAACAAAGGCTATCTATTGCTGGCATTCAATATGTGTTGAAGATTTCATTGATTGATTGGCTAGAGTTGTTCTGAGTTAACTTCTTTTGTGATTTGATCTGATGTGTTTTTATAGCCCTTTGAAGATTGTATATTTATACTCGTATGTTTTTATGATATTCATGTATGACTCAACAAATCGGTCTTGAAGATACACTCATCATAGTTCAAGGCGTACCCGACTAAATTCATAGTCCTGTAATTATTGGAATTGGCTTTCTTGTATATATATGTAGACGTCTCATATCTTCACCGATATATTTTCTCAGATATTGGGTATCTCATATTCAATACATCAACAAAAAAACGCCATGGTACGATTACTTCAAAGGATTTTCATTGGATAGAAAAATCCTCTATACTTTTGGAGGAATTCTACTATGTGGTACAATCTCTTGTTTACACTTTGCTTTTAAAATTCCAATGCAACTTGTCTCTTTCTCTCTCTAATAAATCAATTTCTAATCTCAAATTTTCTATATTTTCCACGTGAGACATCAAACCCATATTTTGAGCAATTCCCA
>KE372132.1:640631-653448 GCA_000418225.1 Zizania latifolia | reverse complement strand
CCCGCAGCATCTCGCTCAGCTTCTTGTTCTCCTCGCTCGCTCGCCGGAGCTCCGCCTCCAGCGCCTCCACCTACACATCCACACAGCAAGATCGAGCAACTAATTAAGCAAACCTGTCCTTGCAAATTAGCCTGTGGCTTTCGCACGTGCATATATATATGCTGCTACACACCTCATGATCCTTCTTGACGGACAAGAAGTTCTCCTCCACGAGAATCTTGATCGGCGCCGGAGCTCGCCTGACCGTCGACGGCAGGCCAACGTTGAGGTCGAGGCTCAGGGAAGGCTGCCCAATCCACGGATCCATGGCCGTCTCCTCCGCACACGTACTCCAAACCAATCACAGGAGAAGGAGAAGGAGATCGAAGAAGGGCAGAACCCAAATGCGCATGAGTAGTGAAGGTTCCATGGACTTGACGAGTCCCAATATATAGATAAGAGAGGAGGACGACGTATTTGTGTGGCAAGGAGGAGGAAGCATCTTGGCCTTGTCGTCGTCTTGGTCGCGACAGTGGAATACTAGTTCTACCAGAAAAAAGGTAACCATTTTTATCATCCGTGTGGATTTCATTTCAGCGCGAGGAGGCTGTGCTAAGAGCATCTCATCTCTATTATTACGATGGTCGTTATTTTTGACTTGGACAATAGTAATTCTTTCTATTTAAGTTAAATTCCTATTTTACTATCCACTTTAACGTACTTCTCAAATATGGCTTGCTATTTATTCTTATTTGAATTTATCTATATTTTATCAATATATTTTAACTATTAATGGCTATATTTTTGGATTAGACTTGCTACAAAATAGAGTAGCAAAGGGATGAAAAGTCTCGGTGACTTGCTAGAAGAAGCAAGTCTTGGAATAAGGATGACAAACCACGTAAAATAGTAAGCCAAATAGCAAGAACAATAGAGTTATTTTTAGACTATTCTCGCTATTTTAGGGAATAGCAAGTGGAATAACAACCACAATGGAGATGCTCTAAGATAGCACCAATAATGTCACTTACGACGCTAATTACTACTCCCGCGTATTATGAGATCTAGTATCAGATTTGGAATTTTATAGTATAATGAATCTAGATAGTGTCATTCAGATTCGTTGTACTATGAAATATCAAATCCGGTCCTAGGTTACAATATGAGAAAGTTTCATATTTACCACTGAAAGTTCACCCAGTTCTATATTTACCACTGACTCTCTCACTGACATGTGGTCCCGAGACCCACATGTCAGTGAGAGAGGCAACGGCATATATGAAACCGGGTGTATTTTTAGTGGTATATTAGGAATAATCTCTTATAATATTATAGGACGAAGGAAATACAACCTTTATCAAAAATGATTATCTAACATTCAAAATATATCCTAAAATAAGCTATCATGCAGAGTATTACTTGTTTCACCATTCACCTCCTGTTCAAATTTCTCCCTATCTTAACCTCAACTAATCTCCTGCTTTTAATTATCCTTTATTTAACGAGGAACATTTAGGTCGCTTTGCTTCTATGTTAATTTGCATTTTAAATATGCTAGATAGACAATTATTTTGGGATGGATGGAGTATTTAATTGTGTTCTTGATTGCAGCATTGTTTTTTTGTCAATTGGGTGGTTGCATGAGATTGAGGCACTTGGAGTAAACAAAAGAAGAGTAGTCTCCTGGATGGCTGCATGCATCCTGATTGCTGCTGGGTCAAGGAAAAACACCACATGGCAACAACTAGGAGGCTTACAATTTGGCACCCCAGGAAGGAATTGGGCAGGGACTAGGCTAGCTAATTTGGATTGATTTGTTGACTCCCTTTCTTGTGGCAGTATTGCTACTGGATTGTGATTTTGGGGGTGACTGGCACCAAGCAACCAGCACCAGCTGGTCATATATTTTAGTTAATTAATTCTAGGAATTTGACTGAGCATTCATTAACTGTACTGTAACTTCTTGCCTTATTGAGGTGCTTGTGGGAAGAAAATGGTAATACAATTGTTAACGTCAAAATCTGGTGATCGTCGGATTCGGCTATTGATCATGTTGCAGCAGTACCTAACATCATAAGATGGTATTCATATGCGTGAATTGAAGGAAAATTTTACGGTCGTTCAGGAGGTACCATGATTTTAGTGTTAATTTTAGTATTGATAGGAATTAACACTAAAAATTATTACCTCTTCAAAAACTATAAAATCACTCGTGAATTAAATGGTTAGTGATATTTTGAGACAAGCTGATCAGGTATCACTGCTGAGATCTGCACAAACAGCTCACCTAGCCCACCCTGCAGAATGCTTGAGAGACATGGTACACTACACCATCAGACAATCATATGCCGCGGACACTATTGATTTTGAGTTGCACATGTGTATAAAATGCTTTTGAGCTCGTCTTTTCCCCAAAAATTTTGAAGGGAAAATCACGATTGTTACATGAGCAGGGGTTAATCTAGCGAATCCGATTTCGGATTTCCGTCCGAGGAGAAAACGGTTAGAGCCTCACATTTGGATTTTGCCCCCAAATTGTTCATTGGGCCTGGACCCAGCGAGCACTGAGGAAACCTTCAATCGACAAGAAGAGAGAAAGAATCGGTAAGAAACGGTAGTGCCAATGTCAGTAGGATGGCAATATGGACATTCCCGGTAGGAAAAGGTTTTCCATCCTCTTTCTCCTATCAGTGAATTTTTTCTACTTTCTGCTCTTGTCTTTGGCCTTAGGTATAATTTTTTACTATCTCTATCCCCTGTCAAGTTGACACGTATTTACTGAAGTGAGGAGAGAATTCTCCATGAATAACACGATGCTGTTAGGTGGAAGCTGGGCACGATCAAAGGCTAGGGCACACCAGGTTTTTTTATTGTGATATATATATATATATTGTATTATGAGTTGGTGCATATGTTATTGATTATCGGGTCTGTAACAGGAACGAAGATGGGAAATGGTGGTACGCCCCCACCCTTCATCACTTGACGAAAAGTGATTTTCCCAACTATTTTCCTGCAAGGACAAGCTTTTGTTATCACCTTATATCACCTTATAGGAAATTCCCCACCATGAAACTGGAAATGGGCCTATTATCATCTCTAAATACCAGGATATATTTGGTAGAGCTCTAAATCTAAAATATATCTATATTTGTGGAGTTAAAAAAGATAGCTTTATCTTTTATATGTATTTCTTACACAGATACACATGCTCCATCCTTAAGAAACGAGAACATTTATTTTGGCTCGGACTCCATCGGACAAGGAATATAGAAGCTATATCTCCACCAAACAAGCCTAATTTAACTAGAGTAACAGCAGGCGATATGGAGAGACAGAGACTTGACCTTGTAGCCGGTCGCCAAAAACAAACTTGGCATTGATTTCTTGGCGTGACCAATGGAGGCAACTAGCGACTAGCGAGCGACGAGAGCAGCAAGAACGGGGAAGCAGTAGAGAGAAACCACGGAGACCAGATCCCTTTTGTTGATCTTTTCCCTAAAATTTGCTCACTTTTGTGGAAGATGCAATGCATCGTGCACGGTTTGGTGATCGATTATTGTGCATCTGTGCTACTACTAGTCAATAGTTGCCATGGACTTTATCCACAAAATATACCTTTTTTTTACTGCTGGTATGGTTGTATGGTTGTAGGCCTCTTGAAAGTGTCTGGAAATTTAGCTGACGAGGAGAAGAGGAAACTGGTTGGATTGTTTCAACCATTTTCTCTGGAATGAGCTCTTGAATTTCTGGTGAGGGGACGGACGGCTACAGGTAGCAAATTTGTTCTGTACTCCTCTTTTTATATAAAATATAAAAAGATTATATTTTTTTATCTTCTCTCGATTCATAAATAAAAAGTTTTATTTCTTAAATATGCTTTATATACTTCTTACCTATCACTTCACAATAGTATTTTTCTCACGCTTCAGTCTGACCACAAGTTCATCAATTTTATCTAAAAAAGTAAAAGTCTTGGTGGGACAGAGAAAATACTTCACGTTCTCCAAACAGTAACGGGTTGTTCGTTCATTAATTTCCCTGGAGAAGATGCACATAAACTGCTATGTCTGGACCAAATCTGGTTGCAACTTGTGAACGACCCTGATCAGCCAATAGGACCTCATGGCTCATGCTAGATCTAGAGCCGCATTTCGAAAGAGACGACGCCGTCCTCGATGGCTGCAGCATCAACAGGACCTCACATGTGAACTCGCCGAGACTGATAGTCGGCCGCCCATACAGATTCTGCTGTTGATGTTGCGACTTATGACTTGTGAGCCTATTTTTTGGTTAGCAAGCAAGATGCTACTGTGTGTAGTTAACGTGATGCATGCATGAATCCACGGGGGTTGGATCTATCTACAGCATCATCTTATTCACATTTCTCACGTTTGGTACACCTCACCTAGATATAGGTCTGCGGCAAGTTAGGCTTTGCTTGTCGCCGCTTAAGATCCAAGATTTCGACAAAGTTTTAAATCTAAACTTTTTTATAATTGGTCTAATCTAGTCATAAGAAATCTTAAACGTGGAGCAATAGATGAATTGAGAGCATTTAGTTGAGCTATGTGGTTTTATTTTAAACTAAAAATAAAATTTTAAATAATTTTATTCTAACATACAAACTTAAGATCTAACTAGGTTTTGGAGCTAAAGTTGAAGCTGTACCAAACAGTCACTTAAATATGTTTTGTTTGTTATAGCTTAAAATTGAAGATTTATAAGTATGTCAAATTTTGTTCCCAAAAATCTTTTATCTTGAGCTATTGATGTATTAAAAGTGTATAGTGAAGTTACCTTTTATTTTACACTAAAAATAAAAGTTTAAAATATTTTATTTTACTAAGCAAATTCTAGATAGATATTAGAGCTAAAACTGTGACAAACGTACTCACAGATGTCACCACCATGTAGGTTCACTGATCATGGTCAATGTGAAATGACTGAACCCTTTCACCACCTATAGGATTTTAAGGGGCCTTAGTATAGCTGTATAGGTAAACTTTTTGGAGAATAGAAATCTTGATTGTTGCTGAGGATATTTTTAGATTTTGACAGTTGCAACTATGAGAAGAATTTATAGCAGACGTAACTCCAGTAAGAAAGACTCTCCTGTAAGACATCTCGATAGGTTTATTATTTGAGACTCAATTATATGTCTACACAATAAATAACCTGATCATCAACAAGAAATCGGTGGTAAGCTTTTTGCACATGTCGGTGGTTAACTCGATCCTCTATGCACTTGGCTTTGTCTAACTAGCTTTGTTTAAATTTTATTGTTATAGTACTTTTTAAGGTAGTACTGTGAGAAGTACATCACACCTCACCTCACCTACACCAGCAAACCACCGAGATTCAAGTGGTAGCAGCAAGGTCTGAGACAGTCCCAATTGTGATGCATAAATCCACGGATGGACGGTACTACCTAACTACTGGTTTTAGCTATTTTCTTCGAGATAACGCGTTAGAAGTTGGCACAGTATGTATCTTCTATTTCAACATCAGCAATGGTGCAATTAAGGCTGTCATGTATGTGGTATAAACCTGATGTATGATGTCTTTCTATCAATCTTACTTTTTATACTGATAACCATTGTGTATTTTATACAGATTCTATTTTCTTCAGGGAGGAATATAGGGTGGCCATAAAAGAGGCTGTAAAACTAGACATGTATAGCCTTAAGCAATTCCTGACGGGTAGACAAAGAGAATATCCTCAAGACACTATTTAACCTCTTGAAGTTAGAAGTTATTTAGAAGTTAGTGATCGAATGCTCTTATGGAACTTTGTTTTAGTCATGTTCTTCAAGATAACGAGTTAGAAGTTAATTTGGTTATGAATTTTCTATGATGAATTTGTTTGTGATGTGCTCTGAAATATTAGATATGTTAGCTGTCAAATCCTGACTTTGATTCAGGATGCAGCCTAAAAACAAATATTTTTTTTAAAATAACCATAATATTAGTGACGAGAGATAATAATCGTCCATCACTAAAGAACCCTTTAGTGACGGGTGACATTACGACCCGTCACTAAAGGGGCATAGCAGGTGAGCTGACAGTCCCCTTTAGTGACGGGTGAATATTACTGCCCGCCACCCTTTAGTGACGAGTAAACACCCATCACTAATTATGTTACATCACTGACGCGATAAGAGTGACGGAAGACTTACCCGTTACTAATAAAGGTTATCGTCTGTCACTAATATGAAATAAATTACTACGTAGAAAACAGTTATTGGTTAGGTAATAGTAACCGACTTGTGATGATCGGACGATGATAACTGCACAATAATCTGTCAATATTGATATCAGATTATCAGATTGATTGGTTATTGTAAGCTGTTGTTCGATGGGATAATAAAAAAATCGCGGTAATCGCTGCAGGTTTTATAAAGCTGTTCACGATGGTAGACGCTGTTTTTTTTTTCGAGCGGCCGGCCAGCTATATAGCGACGTCTTGTCGGTCCTGGACCTTGACCGCGCTACGGGCCTCGCGCGCGGCGGCGGTGGGTGGCGGTGCCTCACCTGCGCGACACTGTGCGTGCGCCAGGACGCCCTCGATCGCTAGCTAACCAGCCTTGCTCACTTTTCGGGTCTGCGAGGCAATTTTCAGCATACCTGTTTTTTATTTTTGCAAACTTAATAAGTGTCAGTATTTTTGACAACGCTAATTACATCTTTCGTACCATAATATAGCGACTTAGAATTAAATTTGATATTTTTTAAAATTAGATTTAATATTTTTTAATTTCGAAAAGACCTGAAGCTGGAATTGCATGGGTACCAGCTTTTAAAACACATCGTCCTATATCGTTTGGGAAAATACCATCTTACATCATTTCCATCAATTTAGAGTGTCTGTGCGGCTCGTGTGTAAAGTGATCTTGCCTGCTTGGTTCAGATATAATCCTTAGTTTATTTGTAGTTTTACAACATAGGATTAATTTTAATAAATTTTCGCTAGTTTTGTTGCGTAGCTCCTCCGTACCAATGCTAAACAGACAAATAAAATATCTACCCAAACTATTCTTAAAAATCAAATCTAAAATTTAAAACCGTATCGGATTAATTATAATCCTAATGTAAATGTCGAAACAATCATTAAACGTGGGTAAAAATAAGCTGAAATTACTGGCAGTCGGACTTGGTAAAATAATTGCTAAACGTACATGCATGGTGTAGTTTATTCTTGCTAGAGCTATCATGGAGGAAAAAAGATTGACTAGCTGGGTAGTGTATGCATCTGAGTGTTCTTCCGTGTCAAGCCGTAGGTTTATATATCCCAAGTCTCATGGTTTTGTCTACAACGTGCCCGCCATTAACCACTCACTTGATAATATAATCGAGTGAACTAGGCACGTGTGTGGGTTAAAAATATACGTGCTTTTGCTATTATAGTTGAGTGTTTTTTGTTTTCTATATCTCGTGGATACGATAATCAAGTTTAGAGGTAATATGTTATACATTCATATCAAAGCAACTTATATGTAGCTATATTAGTGTCGATTGGTGTTATAAATTAGTATTAATGTGTCAGTGCTGGTTGGTAACATCAACCGACACTAATATTGTATATTAATGCCGGTTACGTTATAGGTAAACTCAAAAAATTTAATGTCTTTGTGTTTAAGAATTGTTAAGGGTACCTCTTCACTGTTAGCTTGAGCAACTGACAGTAAAAAAACCGATACTGATAATATTATCTGGTAGTGGCATAAGCATAAATCTCCCAAAAATATATTCCAGCATCTGTTTACTAGGTGCTGTACTACATGTTTTCCTTTGGTAAGTGATCAATGCTTGTTCGGCTAGTGATAGTTCATAGACTAGTCGATTAATTTGACTACTGGAAAAGGTCAAGGAAGAAAATGTGGATGTTAAAGCACTATTATGGGTCAATTGATGGATTTGTGATTTGTAGAATATGTAATTATACATGTTTTGAGTTTGGGACTTTCAACTTCAAGTAAAAAAAATCTAATTACTCTTTATCAAATTGTTTCATGATTCATGTAGTTTCCTTTATCTCGACAGTTCCTTGACGGTTTACATTAACCTGACTAAAATCGCTAGCTAAATCAAACAGGTAATAACCATAGTGTAACCGGTTCTATAAATACATCACATACCCAAAACCCTTCCAATTATTTTCTTTCTTTCTCCAGCTGCTGATGTGGCCGTATCACACGTTTGATTAGATTGATTTGGCCAGATCAATTGAATGACCCGTTCCCGACAAAAAATTGAAAAATGAATGACCCGTACAAACTGTCACATTATCATGGGCTACCAAGCGGAGAAAAGTTCTAGCAAGCGTGGATCTTTCCTCAGGAGATTAGTGTAACACGATTATTTAGAGCTGTTTTGCACCGACAAGACGGCAGTACTAAACCATCTAGTCAGTAAAAGAGAACGTCTACAAAAATATTTTTCAAGTAACAATTCAAAGGTCACCTACAAACTATAAAGAGTGCCGTTACACAGTTAATCGAAGACGTCGTTGCTCGCATTCATTGGACCATCGTTTTCAACGTGGAATTTGCATCGCATCCGTGGGCGTACTTGGTGTTGGGGTATCGTATCGCCCGGACCATCGAAATCACGAAATCTCGATGTGTGACTTGATCAATGAACGAACCAGGTACGAAACAATACGTGGCGAGCTTCGTCAATGCGTAGTCCGACCACCTGACAGGTATGTGTAGCTACTTCTTCGCCCAGTGACTTTTTTATTAAAAAAAAAGCTTTAAATCTAGAACCTTGAGATGCTATCTTAACCATTAGGCTACATGTCTTTTCACTCTTGAAGTGATTACGTGATGAATTAGATTCAACTGTAAAATCATTTAATTAAATAATTTAGTTTTTTAATTCTTATAAGAGAGAATAATGGTCTAAAGTAATAATTATACCTCTGTTTTTTTTATTATATATGATGATTGTGTTATATGATCTAAAACTATATAAATAAAAGTAAATAAATAACTATAAATCATATTACTTATATTGTGTGGTGTGTTGAAATACTTCAAATATGTATAAATATTTCCCTAAACTTTTATGAGTATTTTTCTTTTTTTTTTCGTTAGTCTGATTTTTGTGAGAAGTAACATTTCACCTGATTCTCTCGTACAATATAAAAACAAGAATCAATTCTAACATAAATTATTTATATTTTTAATCATTTGGTAGGTATCGCAAGAATTCTCTTCTGAATCAACTTCGAAAATCCTTACCAAACATAGTCATAAAAGTCAGACCTAGTTTCATACTGATCTTAAAAGTCATGATTCTTGATATTGTTCGGGATCACCAATTGGCCATGAATAATAGTCATGCACCCTTACCCAGAGCCGTTCCTAGTATCTCAGAGGCCTTGTTGAAAAAAATTAAGAGACCCTTTAAACTTTTATAAACGTAATATATAATATTTTTTATATTATATATAAAATTATTCAGTACATCCATACTATATAGTATGGATCCATGATACTAATAGATTTTGCATTAGTCAAAATCATCGATAATAATATCTATATCAATCTAATTCAATATAACTTTTTTCTATGCATAAAGTAGCTAGACCATTTAATCTTTTACATAACATTGTTGACCTCAAATAGTTTTTAAAAAATTTCAACTTTGAAAATTTTCTTTTAGCTGATGCCACAATCATAGGTATAGTAAATAATATTCGATAAGCAATGAAAATATTTGGATATCAATCTATATCTCTAACAAACTTAAAAATCTCAATAGAAGACATATGATCATTTGGTAAAATCATTTGAAAGACTTTTATTTTAGAACAAAGACTATCAAGCTCAACAACATATGATCCATTTTAAGAAAGATTTTCCACAAATTTAACACAACATTTTCTTAATTCAACATCATTCAATGACTTCATGCCTTTTGAGCTAAGAAAAAACCAAATATACTTTTAAACACCTATAACTCTTCAAAACTACTTTTCAATGAATTATTTGATTAAATCCTAGACCACAACACTAAATCTTAAGTCTAATAAATCTACTACATATACATATATAATTTAGAGCCTGAGTTACGTATATAATTTAGAGCCTGAGTTCTTTGGGCCTTAGACGGTCGCATCCCTTGCCATGGCCCAGGAACGTCCTGCCCTTACATCGATCGTCTAATGGTATTTTGCGAGCAGTTTTCTCCGTGGTGAAGCGAAAATGACAGCAAATTTTAGCCGAGCTTGATCCGGGGCTGCTACTGTTGCCAGTGATAGCTAGGCGTGCGTTCACACGGCCGGCGACGAGTAGACGACGACGACCTTTATCGCTGTCGTGTGTCTCCCTTTTTCCAAAGGCAAATTCAACAAGTGTCAAGCTCCCCATACTTTTCCCCGCCGGCGGCTTCCTGCATGCATGCCCGAGCGCGAGCGCGCGCGTGGCCGCCTTCGTCGTCGTCGTCTCCGGCGTCGCGCGCGCGCCGGTCGCTAATCTGTGCGCTTCTTCGTTCGCGCTAGTTCTGCGTTGACGTCGTCTTCAATTTATTAATCAAAGACCTCACGACGGCGATCGCTGTGAATGTGATGCCCTGCTCGATCCGCCGCGATTTAGGTAAGTACTCTCTCATCTGTATTTTATTATAGATATTTTAAGTTATTTTTCAAAATTCAACTAATTTTATAGAAAAATATTGAATAATGCATAAAAATAGTTTTAAAATATACAATAAAAATATTTTTTAATAATGTATTTATTCAATATTATATATATCACTATATTTTTATTTTAACAAAGGTTAAAATTTTAAAAATTAGAGAAATTATAATATGAAAATATGAAATGGTAGTTAGATAACTAGAGGTATTTCTGTTTATACGGAGTAGTCGTACCGAGAAAAAGTCAGGATGTGACGCTACAGAGAGTGCAGTCAGTACTCGGTAGGCTGTATCGTCGTGTCCAGTGGTGCAGGTCAAAGTAAAGTGACGTAAATTAAAACATTTTTTCACGTACTAGTAATTAATTTTGATCGTTACATGCGATTATACTCGTATAAAATCCGATGTTTCAGTGCATGCATCATTGACAGGAATAATCCTTTTGAAAAGAGATGTATACAGTATACAAGTATATAATACTACTACAGACAAGATAAATTTTATGGCGTACTCTAAAATAAATTATAACCTTTATCTAATTGCGTATCAAGGTTAAATATGGTTTCTACAATCATTCTAATTAGTGATAAAAGAAATTATAAAGTTTAAAATTGTTCCAAAACAAATGATGTGGAACATTAAAATTATCAAGTCATATACAAGCATGTTGAAGTGGAGATGACGCGCCTGATGGTGTGAAGGGGAGACAAGAAAAATGATTTTATAAATTTGCTAATAATAATTATACTTAAAATATAATCAATCAAATATACTAATTTATTATTTTAAATTAATGATTAATATCGACTGATAAAGTTAGAATGCATCCTGAAGATAAAGATGATAGAAATCAAATACAGTACACTGCATTTGTTGTGTACTAACAAACAGATGGTGCAGGTTCGATGCATTAACAAACAGATCCATCGTACTAACCACAAAGAAAACAAACCGATGCTAGTACGATGAACAGTGTGACCACCCAACAGCATACGATACATATATTCAAGTGTACCTGAAGATTCTTTCGACGTGTCTCGCCTATCTCCTCTCCGGGCGTTCGAGCACGTGGAACATGTGCTTCACATGCGAGCTGCTGCTGCTGCTGCACGCGCCACGCTAATAATTAGATTACTTACTTTAGTCCCCTGCCGTTTATCACGTTTTAAAAACTTACACCAAAAGACTGAGAAGTTAAGTAGAAATTAAACACTACAACTGGCCTGCTTTAGGTGGGGGGATTAGACTCAAGATTCCTAAGAACTTTGTTTAATGTTCAATTGGGATGCTATCACTTAGTTGCTCACACTAGATGAGAAGTTTACACGCCAGCAGGTTTCTCATGCAACCAGTGTTAAACCTAGAGCAAAACAGAGAGAAATAAAATTAAATAGATATAGACTGACTTCTTTAACTAGATATATCCATTATATTAAGCTAAAGAGAATACATATCGACGCTGTCTATCCCGTCCTCTTCCTCCTTTTCTCTCATGTCTTCAAACTAGATCTGGACAGATCTATAGTAACAGTCTTGCGTTACAAAATTGTAGAAAAAGATGATAATGAGGAATGCACTAACACAAATATTAAGTGATCTACTAATAGCCTATGGTACTGTAGTAGAGTATTCGGTAACACTAGCATAGCATGTGTTCCTGTACAAAATAAAAGGTGTTACTAGCTTTCATGTGGCAGCACATTTGAAATGTTTTATTGAATTGAGCCGGTAACACACTTTTTGTTTTAGGAACACAAAACTAGTAACACCAGCAAATTGGCCTAGTAACACAATTTTGTGTCTGGGACACAAAGTTAGCGTTACGACGAGTAAATAGAACATGATTACTCACTACGGGAAAACGCAAAATCGTCGAGTGCCTGTAGCACTCGGTGATGTCCGAATTGCACTCGGCGAAGGGTTCGTCGAGTGCTACACTCAGCAAAGAGCACTCGGTGAATCCGCCCTCGACGAACAGGCCGAGTGTTTTTTATCGGACACTCGACAAACCCTTCGCCGAGTGTCAAATGTAACACTCGGCAAATAAAAAATTATAACGGTAGCGTGATGGACGGTTTGCCGAGTACCCAAAGTTTGGCACTTGGCAAACAAGAAAAGTGAAAATAAAAAAAGGTGGCCAGGTGCGCACAGGACGCAGCAGGGCTTGGCCGGGCGCAAGCGGGGCACGGGAGC
>KE372132.1:592394-603934 GCA_000418225.1 Zizania latifolia | reverse complement strand
TCGCCGTCGGCTTCGGGAGCGCAATGGTGAACAGCTACGCCTACGTCGGGTGGATCGACGGCAACGGCACCGGGCATGTCAACTCCTACTGGATCGATGGCAAGGACGGGATGAGCGTGCACGAGACGCGGGAAAATCTCACCCACACGCGGTGCCGGTCGGAGAACGGCGCGATCGTGTTTGAGTTCACGCGGCCATTGGCGCCGTTGTGCAGCGGCAGGCTGGAGTGCAAGAACATCGTCGACCCGACGACGCCATTGAAGGTGATCTGGGCCATGGGTTCCCAGTGGCAATCTGGCCGGCTGAGCGTGAAGAACATGCACTCCGTCACCAGCAACCGCCCCGTCAGGATCCTCCTGCTCGCCGGCTTGGCGGAGGCGGAGCAGGACCTGCGCCCGGTGCTCGCCGTCCATGGCTTCATGATGTTTGTCACATCGGGCCTGCTGCTTCCAGGTGGGATCATGGCTGCAAGATACCTGAAGCATCTGAAAGGCGATGTCTGGTTCCAAGCTCACACTTACCTGCAGTACTCCGGCATGGCCGTCATGTTCTTGGGCGTCCTATTCGCAGTTGCTGAACTCCGTGGCTTCTCATTCAAATCGACACACGCTAAGATCGGCACATTAGCATTTGGTTTTGCTTTCCTGCAGCCGATCAACGCGTATCTTCGGCCACATTTAGCAGAGAATGGGAAAATTCTGTCAAGGAACAGGGTGATTTGGGGATATCTGCATATATTTACTGGGAGGTCTGCTCTGGTATTCGGTGTCATTGCACTGTTCACTGGCTTGCAGCATCTTGGCCATAGGTATGGCAACAAGAACATCAAGGGGCTAACATGTGGGTTAATTCTCTGGGTTGTGAGTGTTGCATTGGTTGTGGTTTATCTTGAATACATGGCGGTGAAGCGAAGAAGAGACGGCGGCGCTGATGGCCATTCAGGTAAATGGGTGCTTGGCAACAATGAGGAGGATGATTCAGTTGACCTTTTGCAGTCTGAAAGAAGCAGCAAGATGGAGTCTAATTCGATTGAACCAATGGAGGTGCAGCTTGAGCCACTAAAAGGTTGATACACCATTTTTTTTCAGTATACATATCGACTTAAAGAGCATTTTAGACAAGATTCTTTATAGATAGGGGAAATGGGGATATACATATCAAGATAAAGGGGTTTTAGTTAAGGTTCTCTGTGATACAAGGAATTGGAGAGATAATCAACTTTGGCTGTATAAGAGGTATTACCATGCCGCATGGTATAGGGTAGTTTTTTTGTTTTTCATCTTCTTTGGTTTTAGGTCAACCTTTTAATTTACAAACCTCCTAACTTCATAGTCACTGTGTCTGTATATCTGTACAATTTTGATATAGTTAAAAAAGAAAAGGTTACTCTTTCTTATCTGTCCAGTTAACTCTGTGAAGCATTTGCTTTCATACCTGGTATACAAGTGTTCATATATATAACGTAACTGATCACTATGTGCAGACTGCAATTGTCTTGTCTGTGGTAATTTTGACCTTTGTAATCTTCAGAATCAGAAGAGCACAAGTCAATCCATATGCATTTGGTAGTTTGGCACTAACGGAAGCTGACCCTATGTTAGGCCATCTGCATCCTGAAATGCCTACTCAACTGTTGTGATAGATAAGCTGATGCTAACATGCTATTCCAAATTACTTGAAATGCAAACAGTGGTAGAGCCACGCCCGGGCTCGTCGGTGAATCCGCTATAGAATTTTAGTATTATTTTAGAGATTAAAAATAAAAATTTTATATCAAATATTAAATGTAGTTAGATTTGTCTGGGCTTGAAAAATTTCTTGGCTCTGCCACTGAATGCAAATAGTTTCAGGCCAGGCAACCATGCTCACCTTTTTATCAGCCAAACACGGATTGCTTTATGCTGCCCTGACATGCACATCTGTTCAAAGGTAGTTGTCTACATTTCTTCCAATTTCACCAAATGTATTTTTAGTTTGTTGACCCTGTGGATTGTCCATCAGAACGAAGGGTTGGCTCTCTTCTGGTCCAAACAAAACGAGTGCAGGTACTACTCGCTACTATCTCTTATGTTGTTTTGCACGTATTACATTGTGTTTATGTGATATGGACGTCAAACTGCATGTTAAGTCTATTTGTCCTAGTTAGGTATTCCCCCATTCAGATCTGGATCACTTGGTAGTTGGCTTGCTAGCTTGTTAAGAAAGCAAGCAGAGCATTAGATGTTGTCAGGCAAAGGGAGAAATAAGCAGTGCAATGCTATCCTTTGTTTATTAGATGATTGGAGTCTCCAGCACTTCTTTTCCTCTGATGACTCATGGGCCTTTGATTGAGAAGTTACTTCAAATTTTGATTGAGGTGGATGATTTTGTTGTTTGGTCAGGCCCAAACTAGATTCTGAAAGAATTGGACTGTATAAGATTCTACCATTTGATGGCCTCATGCTTGAACAAGTGAACCACACTATATGTTATCAGTCTGAATTGTACAATTGAACTCTAGAAAACCAATCTGTGTTCAAGATTCAAGCAACAGAACTGTTTTATAAGAAATCCATGTTTGAGAATAATAACAGTGATTTCATTCATATTTGAGAAATCCTTGAGTGGAAATAATAGCAGTGGTTACAGTCATATGTGGGAAACAGTAAAAACACTGGCTCTCAATTTACTGCGTATGTGGAACATGGACAGGAAGATCCATATCTCCTGAACTGTTAATTTGCCTCTAATTTGGAAGTATAGTGAGTTGCATACAAGATTCATTCCTCCAATCGGAACGCCATTGCATTTGCATAGGACCCATCCCCATTTTGGATCACTTTATGACCTAGCCTCGCTTTCCACTGAACAGATTCTGGTTTTTGCTGACGAAGTGGACCTGCATTTCTGAATTCTGATTGCCTGATGTCTGGATCATGATTCATGAACTCCTCGGCTGCCACAAATTGGTTAGACCACTCCTTCCTGCTGCCTGGTTTGATGGAGATGGTCCCTGACTCCCTGACTTCCTGCAATGCACAGCCTGCATGATGCAGAATATGAGCAGCAGTTGACCTGTTGCCTCCCGGCATATCTGGTAAGGCCCTGGCTATGCTTATCCATCCTGATCTGGTATTTCCTACCACTTCATATTTTGTGAGATTTTTTAGTCGTCCTGACTTTTTATTAGATGATAGAAATAGAATACGTTGATTTGATGTCTCCTCCATTTTGTAAGGTGTTTTATCTTATCATAAGTTAAACTTCTCTAATTTTTACCAAATGTATAGAGAAATGTATTAATATCTACAATACTAAATAATACACTATCAAGATATAATTCACGATGAATTTAATAAAACTAATTTGGTGTTCTAGATGTTAATGTATTTTCTGAACTTAATTAAAGTTAGATAAGTTTGACTTAGACAAAACTAAAATATCTTGCCGCTCGTGGGTTGCAATACTGCCCTACAACTTTCATCGTATTAGACTATTATTCATGATTCATGAACACATCATTCAAACTATAATAGAACAAGCCTGCCTGTCTGGCTCTGGCAGGGCAGTGGCACAATAACGACACGTTAAACAAACGACAACACCAAGAAATGTGAAAAATGCAACAGACAGTTACAGTAGAGACAAACTGTGACCTATACGTTCCAGAATCTAGTTTTTTAGAAGGGAAATACTATGTTTCAGAATCTCAGCTTGTGACTTCTGATTTCTGACTGCCACAAGCACCCGTGTTTCTTATGTTCCAACTTTAAAATAGATAAATCAGACCAATCAACAAGTAGGATGTGCGTCCTCACAAAGAGGTATCCTGCAGTTCTGCATGCATAACTGCCTCCATGGTTAGGTTTCAGGCCCCAGAAATGAGCACATATTAACAATTTCAGGTCCACTGCTTAAATGTGCCCTGCAGCAAGCAGCCACAGGGAATCTAGTGATGCTCACTGCAGCTCCAAATCATAATATCCTACCAGATAAACGTGTCTATGCTGCAAAAACTTATACAGAACAGCAATGATCAGGAGACAAAAGGTTAAATGTCTGAGGAAGATTTTCACAATTTTGGCACCAGTAAAATGATCATCATCCTTCGCTCCGGTAGCAATGGACAAACTGAGTTGCGTAACTGACACAAATGATTTATACACAACCATTTGATTCCTAGTTCATTTCAAGGATAACCTAGCACACAACCTACACAAGGGCAATACAGCTACAGTACCACATCACTATTCCACATGGTCCTATGAAATGATAAGAGTATCGATTGTCCTCGACAGCTCTGCTCTAGCGGCCATCTCCTCACTACAGATTTTTGTTCTCAGGTCATCTGCATTTAGATCTGCCTCTGCATTTACCTTGTTGGTATCATTCATGCAAAGAGCTGGAGCTTCATTGCATTCTTTGAACCGGAAGCAACTGACAAGGTGATCATTGGTTAGCCCTGCTGCCTGCATGAAGGAATATATGACTGTTTGGCCCACGCCTCGGAAACCTCTTCGGACCATGTCTTTGCTGATCATGTCTGCCCTGGGGCTCTTGACAGGGACTTGCCTTGGATATCGGAATTTGTTTACTATTGGCTTGTGGTTCAGAAAGCCCCAACAGTATTGATCAAAGGATCCAAATTCATCTGTAATCTACATCATTTTGCAGAAACATTGTCACTTCGGCAAAAGACATATTTAACATAACAGCTAGGTATGATTGATCAAGCAGGCCTACTAACCTTAAGTATCTGACGAGCATTTTCGACAGCTGCTCGGAGCTTTTGCTCTGACAAAAGAGAGTTGGCAACACTTCCTGGTGCTACAAGCTTCTTCTCATTTATTTTAGAGGTAGCAACAGGATCGAAGTCCATGAAAATTTCCCTGGAAGATTTGGCACAGATGTTAGAAATAAAGTGCATGATTTCTTGAGATTTTTTTTTGGTAACATGATACCTGAAAAGTTGCCTCCTCTTAAGAATTTCAGGCCATGTGAGCTCAGCCAATGCACAAGAGAGTACAAGCAGCTCAAACAATCTCCTGTGAAATTGGTCATGATTAGACATCCTCAGACTATTAAATTCCTTCATAATGAGAAAGAAAGAATACATGGATTCACAATTTCCATACTTGTCATCATGAACTGGTACACCCCACTCCTCATCATGGAAGATGGCATAGCAAGGATCTGATCAGAGACAAGGAATTGAGCAGCAAGAGTTTGAAAAGTCAGCTTCTTCATGAAAAAAATGATGCAAAACTCAAGAAATATTTCATCGGTAAGGTAAAGAAAAAGATCTGGGCAACCATAGCATGTGACAATGTTAAACAAAGCAAGCATCCTACCTGAAGCTTTGGTATTCTTGGGGTATAGATGAAGCTACCATACTAATGTATAGCCTGGCATTTACCTGTCGGTAAAGTATCCTTTTCGTTTCCCCCAATTTCGACAGTTTCAGTTCATTGCAAAAGATTTTTGTTGCAGGATGAATATTAAACACATGCAACAGAACACTCTGTAATGGGGCATAAGTGATGATTGTATATGACAGCATTATTTCTGTTAGAATGTTCACTCGATGAATCCAAAATTAGAGCCTATTGAGCTAGCTACATATTGAGCATGTGCAGAGGTAACAATGCACTGTAAGAAATAAGATGCTAGGAATCAACCAATCCCTTGAAGATAGTAAGAACAAAAAGTGGATTAAAGGATAACATGCTCGCTTTGTAGGCAAGACAAAGGAGGCTATGCTCACTTTATTCAATGTAGGCAAAATGATGAAACCAACTCCAAAAGGACAAACATTAGTTTAAGAACATACAAAATTAGATAATCAAATTGCAATAGTTTTTGTTGAGAAGTCTCAGCATTAGTCTGCATGTGAAGAAAGGTTGAAAAGAAGTAATGTCTAAACCAAGGGTTCTCATATATTGACAATATAATTCTGAATAAGTGTGCTGACTGCTGAGGGAATAATCATGCTAAATTGCGAAAGATAAACAGGATCTGCAGCACATAAATGGCTAGAATATCGACTTTTAGACAAAATTAATTATAAAATAAGCACAAAACGCATACATTACTACTCAAATCGAATAACGAGGCAAGCAACTCGGCAAGCAAGAACTCACCGGTGGTCGGAGTGATGAACGAGCATCTCCTCTTCCTAGCTTCCAGTGTGGACGGAGTTACAGCATCCACATCGGCGGCACCCTTCTCCGCCGCCACCTTCCCCACGGTCTTCCCTTGCCTTAGCACGCCGGACCTAGAAAATCTCTTCTCCAACCTTCCGCCGGAGGGCCGGCCGCGGAGCGACTCAACAGAGGCCTCCGAGGAGCAAGACGCATTGAGCGACAGGTTGAGGTGCACGGGCACGTCGTACTTCCTCGGCGACGGCTGCGTCCGCCTGGGAGACGGCAAGGGGGACGAGCCCTTGCCGGCGCCGGCACCACCCGCCGCGGCGGCAGCGGGTTTCTCCGGCGTACCCACCGCCGCGTCCGCCTTCCTCAGCGGCTTGGGGGAAGGCTTCCGAGCAGCCGCGGGGGCCGACTTGGCCTTGTTGCCTCCCGGAACCAGCACCGGCCTCGCATCCACGTCCGTCTCCGCCTCCGGCGCCGTTATGTTCAGCGACCGGACCCTCGGCGCACCGGCCATGGAAGCCATTCCCGCCCAAGTTTCACCACCCCGAAGAAATCGAACCCTCCAGCTGAAACGACACCCCAAAAATTCAAACTTTCCCAAGAACCAAGCAGCCAAGAAACTCCTCGAAATCCAAGCTACCCCCTCCCACCCTTCAAAACCAAATCAAATACAGCAAGCTCCGACACAAGAACCCTAATCCCATCCAGTGTTCCCGCCCGCATTGCACATGCCACCACCAGCGCAGCAACCTGGCCCTCCCAAGAACCCAGCCAAGCCACCACGGCGCCGGCGCTCAGATCGACGACAGCGGCCTCCTCCAGCGCCACGGCGGAGGCAGGGGGGACCCCGGAGACCGATGACCAAGAGACACGCGGATGCCGGATGCTGCAGCTAGCTACTGCTCCGCTGCTCCTCAAGAGGAGTGGAATCCAAGGAGAGGCCGGTGAGAGAGAGGGACACGGACGCCACTCGAACAGCGCTACTAGCAGTTGGTCGAAAAAATTGTTTTTTCCCCGTATTTGACGCTCCGTTTGTTTCTGTGAGTTTATTTTAATTTATTATAATCTAATTTATGGGTTGTGATTATAATAACTTGATTTACAATATTATTGAAGAAAATAAACTGTAAATTATTTAAAAATGGGATTATTGATAGTATGTATTACTATTATATTTTGATGATAAAAAACTATAATGTTGTCAAAATAAAGTGTCTAGACAGAGATATTGAGATTTAGGCATGTAATCACATGACTGATATTTTAGTTTTTTTAATAAGTTAGGATATATCAACTTATTAGATTAGATTGCTATATGCTAGGTTATATATTATAGAGAATAAGCCAGCATAATAAACTATTCGTTTCTCCTTTTAATTTATAAACTAGATTATTGTATTTTTAAACTGAAATAAACGTTTGCCTTTTCGCACAACCAGTAATTGCTTAGGCCGTCTTGCTCATTTGCTTCGCATGGTAGTAGTCTAGTAGAGTGTATTTTGGGAGAGGGCATACTGCAAAAAAAAATTATTTGGTGTCCTTGCAAAATAAAAGAACGAGGGGATACAGGACTTGGCCGTATTTGCCTGCATGTGGGCCCGGCATTACTCACGGTTGTCTGGCTGTCCTAATGGCCAGGTACATCTGGCAAGACCGTAGGAAATTTTGTAGATTGCTTGATTTGGATTTTGGAATACCTATGACAAATACATGTCTTGGATTATGCTTTTGCACAAACAAATTGAATTGCTATACGTGGATATATATACACACCTATTTACACGACAAATCATATGATTATAGCTCGTGTAAAAGAATTAAGAAATTAACTAAAATGATTTTTTTCCCACTTATTTACCCTATCATTTAAAATACAAGTTATTTATTTATAAAAGTGTATCATTTATTTATTTATGGGGTGTGGTCCACAGCGACCTAAATGGCCTAGGTCTACGCACTTTTTCCGCTTGCGCCCGTACACCCGCCCCGTTGAGAGAGACATGGCCGGGCCGGCGGCAAAAAGCGGGCCCCACAGGAGAGCCCCGCCAGGGTAGGTGGACACGGTGCAGTGGAACGGTCGGCATTGTCTTCGAGCTCACCTCTGCCTCAGGCCCCGAATTTCGAACGAATCCAGAAATTTCCACAGCAACGTTTGGTTAATCCCGTGATGATTACCTGGCTCAAATTCAAAAGTACATGAATTCAAATTCAAACAACTTTTAAAAATAAAGTACATGGCATGGACGATGCCGACAGCGAACATGAATTCAGTGATCACCCAAACGCACGCTTCCCATTCAATCCATCATCACTCATCACAAGGACAGTAGTGGCTACAGGGTGATCCCAAGCGTGGAATTCCACCGCACAAAACGCAAACTTTTTTCAACACATTTTCGTGCCACGGTTTCCTGTACCAGTCTCGATGAAGAGATCATGTGAAACTCATAAACACGAGTCTTTATGGGTGGTTATAGAGATCATTACTATAAATTTGTTAACTAATAATTATGGTTTTCAGTGAGACATTGATGTCATCAGATAATCACGGTTTCCAATGAATCAGATGTGTCAACTGAGACATTATTGTCTTATGACAGTACATCTTACACATTAGATTCACCCTTGTGAGAGGTGTGTTAGTGAGAGTGACCACAGTCCACAGATCAAACCAGAGATGAGATCTAGGCATGCATGGTTTGTGTCTGTGTCCTGTAATCTACAAGGAAAACGATGGATGCCAGGGTTCCTTCCTCCATTGACTGGGAAAAAAAAGGTTTGCTTCGTCTTCTTCGTTGTCGTGACAATGTCGGGCCGGCAGTGGATGATGAGTGAAGGGGAGGAGCCTGTGGTTGATAGGGTGCAACTCCATGGGAGCACCTTGTGAGATATGGGCATGCACAATGATTGATGGTTGAGGGTTTGATTGGCTTTAAGTGGCTTTGCAAGGACAGGAAATGATGCTCCTGTGGAATTTCTTGTCACATTTGTTTCTGTGTGTCTTTTGGTATGGAAGGTGTGTGGATGCAGGTGGGGGGTACAGTGATGTATAATAAGATAATTTGTCGGATTGTACAATTTGCAAAGGCCGGAGAAATGAATAAATTCCATAAATCAATGCTTATATTGATTAGATGGAGCAATGCTCAAGAGAGGTAAAAATTACACTAGTAAATTGTTTTCTGAAAGTTTACACCTGTACAATTGGGCAGTAAAATTGCTGTGAACCAACTTATTAGACGAAGAAAACTATTCTGCTGATGCTAGACAAAAAAGAGCACTGAAATGATCCTAAAGCTGCTGATGTGTGTGATCACATGTTGGATGTTTTTTTGCAACTGTCCAACCCACTCCCGTGATGTTCTTTATTGGCAACAGGTGAAACAAGACAACCGAGATGATCACCTGATCTAATGCAGATTCTTCAGGTGGCTTGACAGGTACAGTGTATGGAGAATACCAATCTGCATCAAAGATATCTTGCAGCTGCGAAACAATGGCAAGGTTATATGTTCCAAAGCTGACACCTGCTGTGGTGTAGAAGTAATCCCAGATAAGGTTGCTGGTGCCAATGTTTGCCCTTACATCACTGACGGCGTAGTTGCCATGGTTCACCTGGGTGAAATCAGGGTAGCAATTACCTGTCTCATTGTACCCAGGAACCACATAGTATTTGATCTCAACCTTGCCAATGCAGTGGTTGTATTTGGAAGATGTGCAGAGGATGTTTGAGTATAGAATGCTCTTCAAGTAGTTTTCAGTGTTTGGAATGAAGTGCGTCCAGTCGGCAACAAGGATCGTCACAGACTCACAGTTGCATTCTTTGAGAATGTTGCCTATCAATAATCAGTTCACAATCAGTACAAGGACACCATATTGCTGAGCAGAGACAGACTTGACAAGGGTAAAGTTATAAAGAAAGCTTGATTAAGTAACTATACTGATCAGTGATGTAAGATACAGGTAGGCTTCTAAAGTAAGGAAGGTATTAATTCCCACAATGGTTGTATCAGTGGAACCTTGGTATTCAAGCAATGGCAAACAGCCAAATAAATAGTAGTTTAGGATGATCATGATGCTTATGTAGTCATGACAGTGCACTACTTGGATATCTGCAGGCTGCAGCTTAGGTGGCTGTCACATGTAAAAAGGCAGTGGCCCTGTCTGTGATGGTTGTAGTGGGCACACCAGCGGTACTAACAGCTGAGGCACACCGGAAACAGTGCACACAATGAAGGTCTGGGGTCTGGGGATGTGTAGGAGTGGAGGGTGTGAATTGGGAGTGGGGAACTTTAGACTAGACTCTAGAGTAGAAGTGATGAAAGCATTCCTGTATTTAACCTAATATAGAGTTGAGTTTTGTGGACAATTGTTCATTTGTTTATTGTGGATTTTCACATTTTTCTTTAACTTATTATACCCATTTCGCATCAATGAACCATGATAAACCAATATTTCCAGTCTGTACTTTGTAGTAATTGCTCAAAACATTTTTGTTCTACCTTTTACCCATTTTGCATCAACGAACCATGATAAACCAGTATTTCCAGTCTGTACTCTGTATTAATAGCTCAAAACTTTTTTGCCCTACTTTTTACTTGATCTATCTATATCCCTATGACTCAAATTTCACCTTGCAGCCTGGGCAGGCCTGCATCTCAATGTGACAATTGTACTGAAATTAAAGCAAGCTTTGAGGCACTTAAACGAGAAGCTATTTGTTTCCCTTGTCAATTCACTGTCACCAATATCCCCATCGTATTCAGCAAGTCAAATGCTCATTTAATGATCCAGTATACTACGATTTTGTAGCCAGAACATTCATATAGAAACTGAGCTTTCTTGTTGCCAACAAAATTGATATATCAAATCGAAATCGAAATACCTCTGATATTGCTGATGACAAGGATGGTCAGAACACCGTTTGAGTAACATATAGTAACATATTGCGAGTTTACCAATCCATAGTACTAATCTGCACCACTCCCCCATTGTCACACCCAGAATTTTCACAAATTGACATGGATTAATATACATAGTTCGGAATTTGTGAAAATTCCGGGCTACACACCCAGGTTTGACAGACTTGATAATGTCAACCCAACCCTGCTCATCTGCCTGGAACTTGTCAAATGACAGCTGCGATACATAAACAAGTTGATCAACACCCTGTGATGCGTTAATATCTGGGGAATAGTTATCCACTTATATTACTTCCACATTAGAAGAATAAATACAGAGAAGTAAGTTAAGGCATCAAACCAAGTACTATTTAAAAAACACCATGTAAAGATTCATACCATTATAAATCAGTGAATCACACCGCTTAATAAATATTTGGTAGACTTCCCAACTGTGGAGCATATGTTCTCTTTTTTCTCCTTGACAAACTGTGGCATGAGTTCCTAGCCA
>KE372132.1:570932-581063 GCA_000418225.1 Zizania latifolia | reverse complement strand
GATATCTTCAAAAATATTTTGTATAATGGAAGCAATGGCGCCTTTTGGGCAACACCAACCTCTAATTAGTTAGCCTTGTTGGATTTGGTTATTAGCATTTTGTTGCTGCCTTTTCTTTCCTCAACTAGCTAGCTTTGCTAATTAATTGAGTTATTACATGTATGGTTTGATCAGACAAAGGCAGCTTAATTAACTATATATATCTACATGTAATCCATGCATCGATCCAATATAGCTAGCTAGGTCCTGCCTGGAAATTTCATCTCTATCTCTCCTTTCAATGTAGTGTGAACTAATGGAGTCTAATTATAGTGGTGATTAGAAGACCATAGTTCTTAAGCATTTGTTTATGCTAGTTTGAGCCATGTATGTTGCTGTGTGAAACAGTTGATTAAAGTCGCCAAATCAGCCTAGGGCTATAGCTAATCCCATATATCTTTTATAGTATAGCAGCCTTTGATCGAACATCAAGATTCTGCTTATCTCAAAATGTGAACGCGAAGCTCACTTGATTTGATTCATGTTATATATTACCTATATTTTTAAAATGATATCAACACGTTATTAGCTAATATAATGTATATATTCCTATTCTACTATATATATATATTGAAAATATAATCAGATGATAGTATTTTTATAACAAATCTATTAATACAACTTTCATATATGAAATCTTTTAAAAATATATTAATAATCTAAGATTTTAAGGTTTGACTACATAAGACGACATCGGGCCGTGTTGAGAATAACGGAGATGCATTATATTATTCCTGTCATCTCCGGATTTATAGATGCAATTAATATTATCCTTAATTCTTCTCTCACACAGATACTTTTTTTGTTCTGGGCACACAAATACTAATTAACTAACAGATATATTGGTGGAATAACTACAAAGAACCTTACCTACCATCAAAAGAATAATGTCAACATCATATCGTTCAGTTTCATGTTCGTTCAGGTCTTGAACGAGCAATCACGTACGAATATATATAAGTAGGCCAGCATTACACACACATCATCTAGCTTGATTTCCTTTATTTGTTGTTAAACCAGCTAGCACAATTTTGCCAATTGGCCATACATTTTTTTTGGCGGTAGAATTTTGTCATACATACGTAAAATTTAACAAAGCAAAATTTTGGTTATAGACATGCATGCGTATATAATTGTGCGCGCGCATATACATACATACATACATACATATATACATACATACATATATATATATACATATATACATATATATATATATACATATATACATATATACATATATATATATACACATATATATATATATATATAAAGAGAGAGAGAGAGAGAGACGGCTGTAGCTAGATCGATATATGATAATTTGGTATCACCAGAAATTAATTAGGTTTATTTCTGAACTAGGGGGTCGAAGGACGTGTAATCACGATCGATCGAGCACAAATATTTAGCACCATGGCATCCTTCTTTTTTCTGATCTCTACATCTTTTGCTCGTTCCTCTTCTTCGATCTTCTAATATATATGTGCATGCAATGTGAGCCAGAGCAAATTAACAAAAGGCTTGGCCAACATGTACATTATTAGTTCCAACGATCTAACTGTCTGAATATATGTATAAATATAACTGTGTGTGTGTATATATATATATATATACACACACACATCATTATGGTCGAAATACTTTTAATATATATGTATATATATACATATATAGTTACTGTATATATTAATGTGCTTGATTTGCATCTTCCTTCTGGCTTCTCGAGCAGCGCGTAATGGGAGTTATAAAATTAGAAAATAATTAGTATTACGAATGAACCAATCGCTGTCCATGTCGTTGATCTCTCCCAAAACAAGATTATTAGCAATGGTTTAGCTGGACTACTGAAGAACAGACATCATTATTTGTACCTATCTGCCTTAAAAAAAACCTTGATCACTAATTTATGTGCTTGCAATTGCCTAGCTTGTTCACTTACATGGTACTATACGACATATGGTAACGATATATGTTAATTCCTTGGACATTTGTTTGCACTTTATGCATCATCACGAAGAATTTGCATGTGGCGTGTTAGCTGATCTAGCGCCCAGCCCCTCTTTTTAATTTGTCATGTCTTGTTAGGAGCGCCACGCTAATTGAACTCCCTTTTTTATATGCAGAGACTGTTCAAAGGTCAAGAGCTTTGAACAAACAGTGAGACCGCAAGAAACAAAATTTGTTTAACAAAGTGATGGCATCCATTAGTAGGTACATTGTATATCTTACCTAAGCTGATTCTAGCTAGGGGACATGAATGAACACAAAAGTTATGACAAGTGTGTGCATATATATGCATAGATCAGAGTCAAATGCATGTGGAGTTTAGACCAAGTTTGTCAAGGGTACGTGTTAACTATGTAGTGTAGACATGTTGTGGTGGTGGTAGTATAGTAGTAGCTAGTACGCTAACAGCAAGCTCGACATTTTTTATGTATGAAACAAACTGGACTAATTGGTATGTCAAGCATATATAGCACTGTGGTTGCTTGTTAATCTGCATCAACATCCTTTTGACCTCACGAGCTTTCCTAGCTAGCTCTAGCTACCTTTAATTCCAAGCATATATTATATTGTTCGATTACCATTTTTTAATTTAGTGTTGATAATAGCACTCTGATATATCCAGTGACCTTAATACTTATTAAAAATCATGATTGTTAGTTAATAAATTTATAATGACACTACTGACTTGAAATTCTGTATCCGTCTCTGTGGGTTTGTTTGTATCTTTGCTAACCCTTGCTTTCAGCAAAAATTAAAGATCGTGTTTACGGATCATAGATTAATGCAAGCATGCTTACAAAGACATGGAAAGGGGGGAGAGGGAGAAGAGTCAAAAGCTAGGTATCTCTTTGTTTGACAGAAATATATGCGTAAGTTATTCAGGTTTAGCTTTTGGTTAATGTTCTCGTCTCGAGGCAGCCCAATGGTCCAATCTTGGGTCACTGTTCATTGTGTGCTGAACTTGTCATGGATTAGAATTTAGAAGGAAGATGCGTGTAAGATTCAGTTGAATGTCTTCGTTCTGGCGTTATCACGTAGACTTTATTGTTATTCTTGCCAGTTGTTTAGTCATAACAGAAGTATGCAATTTCGGTGTATGTAATATCTCACCAGGATGTGGCCCGGGTGTAGAAGGCTGGATATATTGATATCCATTATGGAAAAAATCTATAAGGCGTGCAATTATCACCCTAATACAAAATAACGAATAGATAACACACACACATATATATGAAGTGTATAAAGATAAATTTTATATCAGAATTATTCAGCTTGACAAGATCTATAACTCTATAGATGGCAAAAATTTTAGTTTAGTTCATTTACATGTCTGAACAGGCCTTAGAAATTATTAGATCTCTTTGGATAAATGATTTTTTAAATTATTTCAAATGATGAGAAACTCAGTAGAAATATGTATTACAATTTATAGATCGTGTGATGAATTCAAAACAATAGATTTCGTCTTATAGTCATAAGTGTTTCGTATGTGAGAGGGTAAGGCCTTATTTGTTTAAGTTTTGGATTGTAGTAATCCAGCTTATAAAAAAGCTGAGTTGCATCAGTTTATTGAATTATTATGATCTATACGCTGAATTATAATAAGCTGAGTTATTTGTTTCAATTTATAAAATTAAACTGAATTACTGTAATATTAATATGAAACAACTAGATCCTAGCCTCTGTACTAAGAGATGGGTTTATCGGTGACGGCCAGATAAATTGTTCTTGAATCGGATTTCTACATAGCTTCTCTCCACACAGACACTGCATCTCTGTGCATGGCTACGACATGGATGTTAATTTGGTCGCCCCCAAAAAATGAACTCGGGTTCACGTGCCCAGCCTAGCTTCTTCCATGCATCCCATCTCTGATCAGTGCCACGTGTTTGGCAGATCGATCGACGAGATCAGATGGATGGCACGTACGTACGACGACGACGCAGACACGCACAAACTAACACAGAGATCGACGAGATCAGATGGATGCATGCATGCATGCATGGATGGATTGATTGATGGATTTGGACGGATGGATAGGCGTGACCGTAGTTGCATGTACTTGCCCAACTTGCGTCGATCTCATGCAGCGTACATTTGTACTCTACTAAGTACTGGCCGATGGGAAAGGACGGCCTGATCGACAAGCTGGCCAAGCAAGATCGATCCAGACCGTCCAATCAGCTAGCACGGCGCAGCAGGTATTCACTGTACCGCCTATACCTAGCTAGCTCGATCGATCTCGGCCATCGTATAGATCCTGATGCGTGGATGTGCAGAAATCTAGGTAAAAATTTGTGGGCGCACACGGTCGGCAACCAAAACGGGTTGGGCGCTTCAGGATTTGAGAGAAATTAAACTGATTTATATAAAATTTATGTAAACTAATTTCAAGAAAGTCATTATATAAGATGGTGTTTTTAATCTGAATGCATTTATGAAGATAAACTTCCAATACTTTGATCAATAATAAGTAGGTTAATTATATCCACGCGTAGACTTATTTATCGGTTTTATCAAATATACTGAGATTAGTGGCTCTACTTGTAATTGTTGTTTGATTTGTGCTAAGATCTTATTGTAATTCTATTTAATCTACCAGTAATATTTGAAGAATGTGTATATTTGGGTTTTTCAACCAACTTGTCGTATGAAAATCTAAAAACCAAAATAAACAGATTAAAAACAATAGCTCAATACATGAAAGACACCGATTTTAAAGTAGAAAATAAAATTTACAAAGACCAAGATTTACATGTTCTTAATCCGCTACAACCGAATATAACTACTCCTACAACGTTATTTAATAATTAACGATATGATTGATATTATTTTTGTTTGATGGTGTAGCGTACGTGGGTTGGGGCGACTGCATGCGCTGGCCGTCCATACATAGCGCGTTGTGCACGCGCGCCGGCCGCGTACGTCCACATTATTATGGCTGGCTCACTGTATCTCCTCGTGCAGCGCGCGCGACGCACGGCGCCGCACGCACGCGGCGGGCGAGCGTCCGGCTCCGGCCCCATCACCAGCACGCCGGTCGCCGCCGCACCGCGCCGCACCACACGCGCGCTACCTGTTCCCCCCTCCTCGTAAATCGCAGCAGTTTTACACGGCTTTTGCTCGTACGGAGAGAAGAGGCTGTGTTATAGCAAGCTAGCTAGCGACGACGGACGACGGGACGGCCGTCTAATCGGTCGCCAGCTTTAGCGCCATGCCATGCACGGCTAGCTTGCTGCTCGCTGGCATCCAGGATAGATCGGTCGATGGATGGATCCGGATTCCCAGTTTCCCACCGGTCGTCGTCGCCGCCGCCGTCGTCGCCGGCAGGCCGGCGAGGCGACCTGCACCTTTTTCCCGTTGTTTTATCGCCGCGCGGAAAGTGTGGCCGCCTTTTTGACGCTTCCACGCTACCTTGGAATTTCTCTGTCTCGTCTTTCCGCCTAACCAGTGGGCGCAGAGATCTGCACCTCTCAATTAATTAACTATTAGCATCTCCGCTTAATTTCGACGAACCGATCGACATTTATGTGCTCCCTGCTGACTATATATATGTATGATCTATGAAGAGGATCTATGCACCTCTCACTGCCAAAAAAAAACTTACAACAGTAGCAAGATGTATATATTAATATTGTCCCTCTCAGATGTTGTCGTCTACTTCAGAACGAACCTGCTTACCACAAGCTGAAACCGCTAGCTAATCACACACACCTGCAGCAGGCCGTGCTTGTTCCATCTGTAAACTAAGCTATCAATGTTCTACACCTATTGTGAACTAATTAATGCTAAGATTAAAAAACTTATACTCCCTCCGTCCCATAATATAATATAGGATTATATTTGACAACGAATCTGTACAGCATCACTGTTTAGATTCTTTATATTATAAAATATCAAATCTAATTTTAGATTACAGTATTATGGAACTGAGGGAGTAAGCAGTACACTTTATTAATAAGAAAATAGTATTATAAAATTATACGTAAGAGAAATGTAAAATGTATCAAAAAGAATGAAACTTCTTCACGGTGAAACGAAGTTAATTAAGGACATAAAAGCCATGTTTTAATAACTTTAAAAATGCATAACTAAATGAAGGGAGATTCTTTTTTTAAAAAAAGGCCAAAATGGAAAAGAATCGATGGGATAAGGCAATGTCAGTCACAGTGCCCTCTTCACTCTCTCTCTCTCTCTCTCTCTCCTCTCCACATGCATCGGGAATAGTGCATAGAGGGAGCCAGAGGAAGAAGATAGCAGTGCAGTGGTGGCCAACTGTCCATGGCCGATTGCTGCAGCGAGTAGATAGACGAGATGAACACGGACGGATAGACAGAGACATACACGGCGTGGTGCAGTGTCCATCGGATTGCTCCATTGGACAGATGTAGATAGACATAAATTGGTGAGGATTTAAGGATGCCGACTGTGCCTGCTGCAGAAAGCGTGGTTCATTGTTTGAACACCGCCGTCGTCTCTGCACGCCCTCGGTTTGGTCTCTGGTCTATCTGCTCATGCCGGGTCACTTGATTGGCCGATGTTTTTTTAGCAGAGGTGTAAGTTTAAATTTATAAAGATAATAATTTTAAGACAAAATGTTTATGTTTGTGTTTTTATGGTTTGAAAATCAAGATATGCATTAAAAAGTAAAAAACTCACAAAATAATTCTACATTTGAACTCTAACATTTAAAATTTATAGCTTAACTAGACGGTCTTATCAACTGAATTATTCATACCATAATTCTAAAAGTACTGTTTAAAAAACTCGTTTCATTAGCATTGTTTAGATTTTTCTAATATATTTTATTAGTTTTGCACTATGTAATACATGTTTAAATAATCTATAAATTAATTAACCAGTAATTGACAGTAAAAAAACTGGATTGGGCCCGTGTTCCGATCGGAAATAACCCAACCGTAGCCTCCGGCATGTTCAATTTGAAAAAAGACCGGTGAAAACACAGCTTAAACTATTTTTAATATATTTTTCTTTTGCTAGTATTTTACGTATATTTGAAGAATATTCATAAGCTTAAATTCAATTCAAAATATATTAAAAGTATAATTTTCTTGACTCTATCAGCAAACCGTGGTTAAACCGGCGGTTAAACAGGTGAACCGTATGCAAGCGGACGACCGGTTGGTCCGGCCTCGCTGGTGTGTTCCGAACGGACACAGCTGACCACACCACCGTCACCGTCACCGGCAGGCAGGCAGGCGCGAGCGGCAACTTTTCCCAGCACTGCCTCCTCGCCGGCCGGCCGGCCGGCCGCTGACACGGCGCAGAGCCACTAGCTGCGCCGTCGTCGCCAGATGCTGCACGAATTCATCATCACGTGCCATTGCCGCCTCTGCCTGCGCCCATGTCTACCTCTCGCTGCGACTTAGATTTCGTGGATGCAGTCTCTGTACTTGCTGCTAGCTGGTCGATCGGTTATTGCATGGTGTGTTTGTTCCTTTTTCTCAAGAGAAAAGCACGATTTCTTTGTAATAAAAAGTAGTTTTGGATTAAAAAAATTATATTCATATTTTTAACGGTGTTAAAGAGAAAGGGCTCCCAAAAAATCTCCATCATAATATTCAGAATTATCAATTATGTTCAAATTCAGATTTAATTATAAAATTATAACATAATGGAAACAAGGTTCACTTCTTAACTCAGTATTTTTGTATTTAAAAGATGATAAGGACGTGTTATCTTTTGATTGAAGTGTAAAAAATCCATGACAGGATATCTTGCCAAGTGGTCGCACATATTTAATTAATTTCTCTATTTAACATCACAGGTTGTTTGACTTTTTTAAGCAAACTCTTTTAACTTTAGCTGAATTTAAAGAAAAATATATTAACATTTTAATATCAAAAAAATATATTATCATTACATATTTCATGATAGATTTAATAAAACTAATTTAATGTTATAATTATTAGTATATTTTTATAAAATTAATTAAAACTTAAAAAACTTAATTTATAAAAAGCTAAACAACTTATAATATATATATAACACAGTGTAAGAGAATGGTCCTACTCCTACCGTCCTAGTTGTAGGCTCCATTGAATGAATCAGAATTCAGAAGTCCATGTGGAGGTTGTGGCTTCCACAAACATGTTAAGTACGTACACTATGCAGATGCTGATTTTGGGACCCAAATTGGGATCTTAGCTCTGAAAAAGGTTGGATGATCTTTGCTGCACACACGTACACTCTCGCTGTTACCTACTTCACTGCACACTGTATTTCTGTCCGACTGTTCCCAAATGTACGCATGCTGCAGCTGTGCCTCGATCACCATACTAATATATAGCATTTTGGCGCAACTCCGAGATCTCTATAATTTTACGATGAAATAAAATAATTCAAAATTTTATATTTAGTCAAAAACAAAAATCACGTGATTTAACTTAAATACTCTTAATTGAGCTAAAACTATTTCAATTCCTCCGGGGAAAAAAACCTCGGGCGTTCCAAAACAGTGCCGGCTAGATGGATCCAAGTCCGAACAGTGCAAACATGCCACTGCCGTCCAGGCCTTTTTCCCCTGTGTCAGCGTGTCACACGGATCGACACGAACAGAGACAGACAGCAACAGAGCTGCCACGTATGCACAGTACACGGCGTCACTGTAGCTGTCCTGTGGATGGACTGGACAGACAGAAGCGACGCAGCGGATCAGATTAAAGATTATGCGGGCTTCACATCAGCTAGCAAGTGACTGAGATTTTAGTGCCACTAGAACGCGTCTTTTAACCAAGCTTATCAGTACTATTTCGGAGCTCGTTCCAGCTTAGCTCTAGAAATATAATGTTTCGGTAATAATCAATACCGATGTATCATTTTAGAGTTTTAATAAAATAATATAAATTTATTTATAAACTAACTAACAGAATTAAATATAACATATATATAAATAAGTTCATAACTTCATATCTCAAATATAATTTATGATTTACATACAACATAATATGTGGATTAGTTTAAGACTTTAAGTACCATACAAATATATCAAATAAAGTTAAATATGTGGTTTTATATTACATACTTTTCAGAAAACAAGAATCAAGATTACAAAATTGAAACATTGAACATTTATATTGTTTGCTTTCTAGCTTGTCTCTTATATTTTTTAGAAATCAAAAATCAAAATATATTTTGGGCCGGTACCGGAATAGCCGGTATAGCAAATTCCGGCCGGAATGACCGTAATAGACCGGAATGACCAGAATAGACCGGTATTTAGCCCGAAATGGAATAACACTTCCTGTGTACCGGTTTAGGCTCTGGTATGGCACGTACCGGCCATTCCGGCCAGTACCGAAACGGTATTGATAACCTTGCTTTTAACCCCTGTCGCCTACTAATCGTAATGTTAAAAATAATTTATATCGTTGTATTAATTAGTGGTCATAGAAATTAGAAATAGACGGTACCGAATGATGAAATTGTAAATCACTATAACATGTGTGAAATGATGCAATTTCTTTAAAAATGATCATAGTAAAATATAACTAATTAAATATACTAATTTATCCTATGGCCTCTATTGTTAGTATAATAGGATGTTTGAAAAACTTACAATATACTAAGAGCTGAAGATTTCGAGACAAGCTACCAGAAGCTCATAAAACATAGACTAAAAGTTTAAAAACAATTAATAAATATTTAGTTGGTGAGGATTTAATGTTTTTAATGTTCTGAATTTTATTTCATTTATATATTATGCAGCTATTATGTTTTACGATCTAAAACTAGAATATTAACCATTTAAAAATAATTTGAGATTCTAAAAATATTTATAGTGGAGGTCCCATCCGGACCCATGCTCCTAGAGACCCAGAATGCAAACGCTCAGCAAGCGGACGGTTCCAGGTGGTTTGACTGACCAGTTGCCTGTGACGCACGCACGTACAGAGGTACAGGGCGAGGTGGGGCCCACTTGTCAGAGCGAGCTCCCCGGCCTCCCGGTGGGTCGGCTAGCCGTTGTCCTCTCCAGCGAGGAGGCCAGGCAGGCAAACGGCTCCTGCCTCGGCTCCGGCCGGCCGGCCTCACCTAACCTGACCCACTGACCGCGCCACCTTCTCC
>KE372132.1:538099-549422 GCA_000418225.1 Zizania latifolia | reverse complement strand
CATCAAAACCCAGTGGACGTAGGCCTATTACCCTATCAGGGGGGCTGAACCACTCTAAAAACCTCGAGTTACCTCCGGCCAGTTCTATTCATACGAGCTGTGCAACCATCGGGTCGTGAGTGCAGCGCTTCCCTGCCATCACAAATCACCCCCTCGGACTACCCCCGAAGAGGATTGTCCGACCATCCGTCGACAAGTAAAATATTAACTTAGAATTTCACTTTATTTATTTCACTAAAATATTTTTTTATCAAATATGAAATATTTTTTACTAAATATTAAAACAACATCCGATTTTTTTTTCATATTTTAGGACGTCCGTACATTTCGTCCAACTTTTAAATATGGTCGGAGACAGTCCCAAATCGTTGACTAAACAGGGAGCTTCCTTCAGTGACACGCGTGTGCCATCGATTGCCTCGAGATTGAAGATCACAAGTGGGCCCCACCTACCCCATCTGAGTCACTGACAGCCAGTCGCGGCTTCGGCGATCCGGTCCATGGCGGCAGGTACGAGAGGCGAGGCCCGCTGCCCGCACACGCGAACGGCACGGAGTCGCGGGCCCACCTGCCAGCCTCCCGCCTAAAACCGTCAGACCCAAGCAAAGGCGGCCCGCCCGGCCGGCCGGCGACGACTTCTCCTGTCCTCCTCCTCGCGAGCTCCGAGGTTGGCGAGCGCGCTCACCCATGGCGACCCACGAGGCGCACTCCCTGATGCTCTTCGTCGGACTCATGGTGCTCGCCGGCGCCGGCGCCGCCCGCGGGTTCTACCTCCCCGGCGTCGCCCCCGCCGACTTCCGCAAGGTGACGTGCGCCCTTTTTTTTTTCTCTTTGATCTCCTCCGTGTGTTTCTTGGCTGGGCTGGTGGCGCGGCGGCGAGGTAGATAGATCGCGAGCTAACCGTCGCCGCGGTGGTTGGTTGATCGATTCGGTGCGTGCGCAGAAGGACCTTCTCGCCGTGAAGGTAAGCCAGCTGAGCTCCATCAAGACGCAGCTGCCTTACTCCTACTACTCCCTCCCGTTCTGCCGCCCGGACACCATCATCGACAGCGCCGAGAACCTCGGCGAGGTCCTCCGCGGCGACCGCATCGAGAACTCCCTCTACGTGGTCAGTGCCGCAGCCGCTGGGTTACTTCTTGCACTCCATGATTCGAGCAGGCCACTGAATTGTGGCTCTACTGGGAAACTGATTCACTTGAATTGCTTCGCAGTTCGAGATGAGGGAGCCGAAGCTGTGCCAGATCGTCTGCAGGACCGTGCTGAGCCAAGAGGGAGAAAAGGATTTCAAGGAGAAGATCGACGACGAGTATCGCATAAACATGTGAGAATAAGCTCTGTCTTGCTGCACTGATGCTCACATCGACGTGGATAGAAGATCACAAATGTCTACTTCAGATGATGTTTTCTCTGAAGAAAATCAGAAAATGTCTGGAGTGATCGGGATTGGAATTCATTGGATACTGAATCTAATGTCTTACTTGTGTTTGTTGTAGGATTCTTGACAACCTTCCTCTGGTCGTCCCGATCAAGAGGCTGGATGATCAAGAGGCGCCCGCCGTTTATCAGCACGGTGTTCATGTCGGCGTCAAGGGCCAGTACTCTGGGGTGAGCTGATCTGAATCATCTGATTGCTCGATCGCTATCTAGGCCGATGAATTTACTTGCGCGATGTTCAGATCCGTCCTCATTTGGATTCAAATCCATTCACTGATGCAGAGCAAGGAGGAGAAGCACTTCATCCACAACCACTTCTCATTTCTGGTGAAGTATCACAGGGATGCAAACACTGACCTGGCTAGGATCGTGGCCTTTGAGGTCAAACCATACAGGTTTTTGTTCTGTTAGACATGTGCCATGATGGTGCTCAGTTGCTCACTGACATTTTCCAGCTATGTGGTGATTGATCATACTAAGATCAGTTCATCATCTATGATGTATATGCAGTATTAAGCATGAATATGATGGTGATTGGAAGGAGAATGATACCCGGCTTAAGACCTGCGATCCACATTCGAGGCACCTCGTCATCGACTCCGATTCGCCTCAAGAAGTAGAGGCCGGCAAAGAGATCATCTTCACCTATGATGCCAACTTTGAGGTAGTGTGTCAAGTGAAGTGACAACCATTCTGCATCTTTCTCAATCTGTAGACCATTCAGTCATTCAGATGCATATCGTTAGCTTGGCAGTTGCTGCATTTGTTCTCTCAATGGTTGGATCATGCAGGAGAGTGATATCAAATGGGCATCTCGCTGGGACAGCTACCTGCTGATGACGGATGATCAGATCCACTGGTTCTCCGTCGTGAATTCGCTGATGATCGTGCTGTTCTTGTCCGGGATGGTGGCCATGATCATGCTGAGGACGCTGTACCGGGACATCTCCAAGTACAACCAGCTGGAGAGCCAGGAGGAGGCGCAGGAGGAGACGGGGTGGAAGCTGGTGCACGGCGACGTGTTCCGGCCGCCGGCGCGTGCCGATCTGCTCTGCGTGTACGTCGGCACGGGGGTGCAGTTCTTCGGGATGCTGCTGGTGACGCTGCTCTTCGCCATCCTGGGGCTCCTCTCGCCGTCGAACAGGGGCGGGCTGATGACGGCAATGCTGCTGGTGTGGGCGTTCATGGGCGTGCTCGCCGGCTACGCGGCGGCGCGGCTGTACAGGGGGTTCCGGGGGTCGGAGTGGAAGAAGGTGACGGTGAAGACGGCGCTGATGTTCCCCGGCACGGTGTTCACGGTGTTCTTCGTGCTGAACGCGCTCATCTGGGGGGAGAGGTCATCCGGCGCCGTGCCGTTCACCACCATGACCGCGCTGGTGCTGCTCTGGTTCGGCATCTCTGTGCCGCTGGTGTTCGTGGGGAGCTACCACGGGTTCAGGAAGCCGGCGACGGAGGACCCCGTGCGGACGAACAAGATCCCGCGGCAGATACCGGAGCAGCCGTGGTACATGAACCCGGCGGTGTCGGTGCTCATCGGCGGGATCCTCCCCTTCGGCGCGGTGTTCATCGAGCTCTTCTTCATCCTCACCTCCATCTGGCTCCACCAGTTCTACTACATCTTCGGCTTCCTGTTCGTCGTGTTCGCCATCCTGGTGGTCACCTGCGCCGAGATCGCCGTCGTGCTCTGCTACTTCCAGCTCTGCGGCGAGGACTACGAGTGGTGGTGGAGGTCCTACCTGACGGCCGGCTCGTCGGCGCTCTACCTCTTCCTCTACGCCGCCTTCTACTTCTTCACCAAGCTGGACATCACCAAGGTCGTCTCCGGCGTGCTCTACTTCGGCTACATGCTCATCGCCTCCTACGCCTTCTTCGTCCTCACCGGCACCATCGGCTTCTACGCCTGCTTCTGGTTCACCAGGCTCATCTACTCCTCCGTCAAGATCGACTAGACCTCACACTCACACTCACACTCGCTTGCAGTGTTAAATGTGTTCGCTTGAGCAATTTATCAGTTAGGTTATAAGCATTAGGCTACTTCATCTCGGATGTCTCAGGGGATTTACAGTTTAGTTAAGCTGCAGTAACTTTTGAACTGTATCATCCTTATAGTCACATTGCAAAGAGCTTGCTGATAGAACTGAAAATAATTAATCACATGAATTTCTTCTAGTGGATCAGTTTACTAGTTACTTGTCATCTTTGTTGAAGGCAATTCACGTTTGATAAGACATGACAGGAAAGAGGGGACTTTGTTTAAGTTCTTGGCAGTTCATAGATAGAAGGATACATAAACCTAAGAACAAAGGTGGCCGAATCTCTTTAATGCGGTTATAGATTCACTGCAGATAAAAGATTCACTGCAGATAAAAGAGATTGGTATATTAGGTCATCAGTATATTTGGGCAGGAACCAGGGGATAATCCCACGTACGAGAAACTTGATAGGGTGCTAGTTAGCATAGAATGGGAGGATAAATACCCATTAGCAATGGTAGGATCCAAGGATAGGATTTTTTCGGATCACTCGCTGCTCGTCCTGAATATGGGAGCCTCAACACACCAATTTAGACAACCAACCTTCAAATTTGAGAGGGGATGGTTGACTAGAAATGGTTTTTTTGACATGGTTGCAGATATCTGGCAATCAGAACACCGCGGTCTCACGACAATTGAGAGATGACAAAATAAGATTAGACATCCGAGACAATACTTAAAAGGTTGGGCCAAACACATGACAGGATTATACAAAAAGGAAATGAAAAGACTTAGTTCCATATTAGATGAGTTGGATAAAAAAGCGGAACAAGCAACTCTGTCAGATAATGAAATAAATATGAAACATTATCTAAAGGCGAGATTAGTAACTCTCCTAAGAGAAGAAGAGATAAAATGGTATGAAAGGGCAAAGGTAAAAACCCTTTTACAAGGGGATGATAATACTCGCTTTTTTCACTTGGTCGCCAATGGAAAACATCCGAAACAACACGTCTTTAGATTAGAACAAGAAGAGGGTGTTATAGTTGGTGACCACGAGTTGAAGAAACATATAACAAACTACTATAAGAACCTTTTCGGTCAAACGGAGGAAACCGATATCTCCCTAGTGGAGAGTCGGATAGATGACATTCCCCAGGTTACAGAAGAGGAAAATAAAATACTAACAACCCCGTTCACTTCAGATGAAGTAAAAGAGGCAGTGTTTCAGATGGAACACAATAAAGCCCAGGTCCTGATGGCTTCCCAGCGGAGTTTTATCAGGTTTTCTAGGAGATAATCAAAGATGGCCTCATGGCACTCTTCACAGATTTCTATGAAGAACGCCTGTCTCTTTTCAGCCTCAATTTCGGAGTAATTACCTTACTTCCAAAGATTCATGAGGCCAATAAGATACAACAATACAAGCCAATTTGCGTACTCAATGTCAGCTTCAAGATATTCACTAAAGTTGCCACAAACAGATTAAAGAGGGTAGCTGATAAGGTGGTCAGCCCCTCCCAAACAGCCTTCATGCCGGGCAGAAATATTATGGAAGGGGTAGTAATTCTCCACGAGACAATACATGAATTGCATACAAGAAAAAGAGATGGTGTTATATTTAAGATTGATTTTGAAAAGGCATATGATAAGGTCAAGTGGTCATTCCTTCAACAAACTTTGAGAATGAAAGAATTCTCCACCAAATGGTGTAGATGGATCGAAGGAATGGTTACAGGAGGGGGTGTAGGAGTTAAAGTCAATGACGACATTGGGCACTACTTCCAAACGAAAAGAGGTCTCCGTCAAGGGGACCCTATGTCACCTATTTTGTTCAATATCGTTGCAGATATGCTTGCTCTTTTCATCAAGCGAGCAAAGGACGATGGACAAATAAATGGGCTAATACTAGATCTTGTAGAAGATGGGCTATCTATATTACAATATGCAGACGACACCATCATCTTCTTGGATCATGACCTTGAGAAAGCTAAAAACATGAAACTTCTCCTTATTGTTTTTGAGCAATTGTCTGGTCTAAAAATTAACTTCCATAAAAGCGAGATATTCTGCTATGGCCGAGCAAAAGAGTTCAAAGATGAATATATTGAACTCTTTGGATGTAATGCAGGGGAATACCCATTTAGATACCTAGGAATACCAATGCATCACAGGCAACTCCTTAACAGTGAATGGAGAAAAGTAGAAGAACGCTTTGAAAAAAAGTTATCTTGCTAGAAGGCAAAGCACTTATCTTATGGAGGTAGATTAGTTCTCATAAACTCAGTGCTTAGCAGTCTCCCTATGTTCATGATGTCCTTCTTTGAAATTCCAAAAGGAGTTATCAAAAAACTAGACCACTATAGATCACGGTTTTATTGGCAAGGGGATACAGATAAGAAGAAATATCGCCTGGCCAAATGGGATATTATCTGCCGTCCAAAGGATCAAGGTGGACTGGGGATTATTGACCTAGAGATCCAAAATATGTGCCTTTTGAGCAAATGGATAGTTAACCTGCTGAATACGGAAGGCACATGGCAGTCTTTACTAAGGAATAAATATCTACACTCAAAATCTCTTTCTCAGGTTCAAGCCAAACCTTATGACTCCCATTTCTGGAGGGGTTTGATGAAGATTAAAGAAAAAGTCTTGTCCTGTGGGTCTTTTATTCTTAGAGATGGGTCTTAAATCAGATTTTGGGAAGATACTTGGGTAGAACAAATGCCATTCAAGCACCAATACCCAAACATTTACAACATAGCTCGTGATCCACATACCACGGTGGCAAGTGTGATGAATGATGAACAATATAATATTTCGTTCAGAAGAGCTTTAGTGGAGGATAAACTCCGCGAATGGCAGGACATGCTAACCAAGATTTCTAATGTCACCCTAGGACAGGGTAGAGATATGTTTCGATGGGATTTAAATACTACTGGCGTGTTCTCAGTTCGATCCATGTATCTTCATATGGTGAATCAATATACTCCCTTCCGTCACAAGTTGATTTGGAAACTGAAAATTTCTCTCAAGATTAAGATTTTCTTTTGGTACCTCCAAAGAGGAGTTATTCTAACAAAAGACAATATGGCGAGGAGGAATTGGAAGGGGAGTCAAAAATGCTACTTTTGCAATTATAATGAAACAATTAAGCACCTTTTATTTGATTGTCACCATGCAAAACAAATACGGAGGATTGTTTATCTTGCAACAGGTTTAACTCCGCCTAGATCAGTTTCCCAAATGCTAGGGAATTGGTTTCATAACTTAGATATTAAGCTTAAGATGAGCATTTTGGCGGGAGTTGCTGCTTTATGTTGGGCTATATGGAGATACCGTAATGATATTATTTTTCATAAAACCAAGTATTCTTCTTTTATGCAGGCTACTTTCAAGGAACATATTAGCTTCGTTACTGAGCGCAGCTGCAGCATGATGATACAACAAAGGAGTTGATGAGGCGAACGAGCTCTTCAATAGAGATCATCGCCATAGATATTACAAATCTAGGTTGGAAGCATAATAATAGACTAATTTAGAGCCAAACTTCTATATGTTGTTTTTAAATTGTTTCCCTATCTCAGCATCATACGCTGAATTTTTGTAATAATTTGGAGGCTGTATACCGGAACTCTGTTCCATTTTCTAAAAAATAAACCTAAGAACAAGTGGTCTATACATGTCGATCAGTCGGCAAATTTATTCAAGCGGTTTAAAGATAAGCAAGCTAGGAGATCAGCGAGCATGAAGTAGCTGACGGCGCTGAGGAGGAGGCTGCCGGCGGCGAGTGTGGACGGGTTGTAGCGCCGCAGAGGGCTGGACGACGCCGACGCCGACACGCTCTTCAGCATCTTCTCCTGCTCCGGCCGGTCGACGGCGATCCTCTCGGTGTTTATCGCTCCTACGAAGCTTTCCTGCTGCTGCGTGTCAAAGTGTGCCATCATGCGCGAGGTGACACGTGGACGCGTGAGACGCGTCATGTCACCACCACGTGGCGGGTCAGTCTCCAGCTACTTCTTGGCGTTCTCAGCAAAGAACGTTCAGGTTAATCTCCGGTTACTTTCTAGGACGCGCGGCTAATTAATGCGCACATATTCACAAATATTCACAATCAACGGCAACGATCTTGTTCTTCTTTTATTAGTATTGAATTTTGATGAAGTGATATTCAAACCCAGCTGTGAAAGGGATACGAGCAACTTGACACCGGATCTCATTAGAACTCTGGAGTTAAGCGTGCTCGGATAAGAGTAGTACTAGCATAGAGCACCGGATCTCATCAGAACTCTGGAGTTAAGCGTGCTCGGATAAGAGTAGTACTAGCATGGGTCTCCTTCAGCTGCAAGGACAGTGAGCTGTGCAGCTTCAAACAGGTTGAAGAAAACCAGCATATGCTGCCCTATACTAAATGTAGTGATTTCTAGTTCTTGACATTGAAACAGTGGGTTATTATTACCATAGTTTTGTCTCAGTAATTAAATAATATATTGCCACAGATTTTACAGGGGAACAGACAGTAGAGCAGTAATTTCTTCTGTGACCAATTAATCTTATTTTCTATAACATCACCCCATTTGTAGCAGAGGCTTTGTAGTATAAAATTTTATTTTTCATTCAATTTCTTGGGTACATATGCTGTAGAATTCTAAAAGAATGGAAATTTACATCGGCAGAAATTTAGGCTTCTGATCAAGTACCTTAACAGCGTGGAGGGCTGAGAGACGACAGTTGAATCGCTGGCCCTATATATGCTCTACAGGGGCATCAGCCTTTTGTACTTGAAGAACCATAGGAAGCCGCAGAAGATGAAAGCTCCGATTACTCCAGTGATGATGAGAGTCCACTGGAATGCATTTTGTATGCTGAAAACTTCAGTCTCGAAGTTCATCCCAAACACTCCCGCGACCACTCCAAAAATAGCAACAACAAATGTTGCGGTTGTGAGCAGAAGTTCGAATTGGATAAGCTGGTTGCGAACATTGTCCTGGGAGCACAACATAGTCATGGCAAAATAGATTAGTATGTAGGTCCACGGTATGCGGCAAATGAGATCCTCTGCAGTCACTCCCTCCGTGACTTTGTCACTGACATGTGGGGGATGCAGAGGCGCTGATAATATGAACGAGAGCAGGAAATACGCTGATTTACCAACTGAATGTTGATAAAATCTTCAGTGTCATCAATGTACTCCTTCAGCTGAAAGAACGCAGAGAAGATCAGCCTTACTCAACTCCTAGTCATGAAAAATAACCAGATTAACTGGGATTTTGAAGACAGGTGGATCATTACTGATGTCAGCTTGTTGAGAGTGCTGTCAATAACGACAAAATATGCTTCCAGTAACATTTCCAGCTCTTGGATATGTTCTGTTGTTGTGTTATCTGAGCTCTTCACACTGTCAAGCCTACTTCTACACAAGCTGAAAGATTTCTCCAACTTCCGTGATTCTGTGGGTGATGAGATTGGAGATACAGGAGCTGAAACTGATGTCCCAGCACCTACTGAATTGTAACCCAACAAAGACTGGTCACCGAAGAAAGATGATTCCATTCTCATCTTTTTCTCGGTGAGATACATCTCAGCCATATCTCCATCATCATCCATTAGCTGTTCTATTTCATCCCTTACCTATTACAAGATATGATGTCAATTAGACAGTTATTCAATTGATGATTTGAAAGTAGAAAGTAGCATATAGATCATAATGCAGCTTACCTTCTGGACTCTTCTCGTCAAAGCAACTAGTCTACTTTTTAATCGCCGAACACGTTCCAAATTCAGTGTACTGATTTTGGATGTCAGCTCATCTAGCAAGGGATATGCTTCAATTTCCAATTCAGCCGCCTGAACAACAGGAGAGAATAAGATGCAGATTTATTCATATACTCCAAATTCAACTACTCTAAACAAAAACAGAGTTTTTTACAGATACTACATTGATCAGGTAAGAGGAGGGTGAGAGGGTCTATTTTTTATTGCCAGACACTTTCCAAATTCAATTTCAGGAAAATGATCGAGATTGGTAGGAAAACAGCATTTTGTAAGCTGACATGAGGTATGAAGTATCTCAAGCACAAGCAGCATCACTTGTAACTATGGCATGTGTATCTTTTTAAAGCTAATGGAGGGTCAAGGGATGCCCTCCATTTGTAATTTGTACAAACACAACATTCCTAATGGCTAAAGCATGTAAGACAATGTTGGTCATGTCAGCTGTTCTAATTTCAAACATAATTTGTGATACGTTAAATAATTACTGATCACCCATCTCTAGTGAAACTTCACTGTTACAACTACAAAAAGGGTGACCAATAAATTAATTTACTGAAAATGGCATGTTAAAAATTGCATATAAAACCAATGAGAGGTCAACCAAGTCCATTCTTGTCAGTCCCCCATGCCCATGCCAGATTCCAAATATGTGGCTAGGTTAAATCAGTGTACTAATGAGATTGTTAACTTCAAAGACAAGAATAGTATTTCTTGCGCTAGTATAGAAGCACAATAGTAGCAGCCGTTATACACTATTTTTGAACTCAAATCACTGTTCACATTGGCTTTTGCACCACTGATGAAAGAGACTTCAGAACCATGAGATAACCCCAAAACAATCCCCAAGCTGAAACATCAATAACTAAATTGTATAAATATAAATCAAGAAGTAAATACCTAACCACAAAGGATTTACATGTCAGGAGTTTAAAGGACAAAGTGTCATTTTTTCTCATAAATGGCAGAAGGCATCAACAAAACTGCTTGTGGAAGAAAAGAATCTGCATAAGAAGGTAGTCACATCTTTAAAAAATATATATTGCCTTGTGAATATTGTGTTTCTCTACTATCCACAAAAACTACCTAAATCTCCTCCTAAAGCAACATCATTTCTTATGAGCATTCACACCAACCACCCAAGCTATTAGCACCAAGGGACCAACTCTAAATTATCAACAGAAACCTGCACGGTATCTGTTAGAAATTCCTTAAAGCAAATTCATCATTTGCTCAGAATTTTAAATCAGACAAGATAACTTTTTTGGCAAGGTAGAACAATCAGACTGCTGCCAACTATTGATGGTAATGTTGGCTGATCCTAAAAACTGAAAAGGGAGAAAGGATTCCATAATCTTTGATCTCTACTAACCTCAAATTATCACAAAATCAGTTCTGGAATTGTTCGATTCTAATCACTGCTCATCATCCATTGCTATGACAGGAATCCTATTCATCCTCACATGTCATCAGATAAGAACTAGACCAGCACTTATCTCAAAAACCCTTTCCAATGATATCTAACAAGATACGGAGAAACCAATCTTTCTTGTCTGCTAGCAACCGAGCACTCTGACACACTGGTGTTATCATAACCGATGTAGTAACTAATGGTCAATGAAAAACTTCCAAAGAGAGGACTTTCAATCTGGAACCCAAGAAAAAAACATAATTCACGCCAGGACAGCCAAAGCTCGTACGAATTGGCCAGATTTTGTGGCATGCCAAGAATTTCACTCCACATCGCAGTAACTGAAACTACAATTAAGGTACAGACAACTGTCGAAAAGGTGCGTTGGTCACCTGTGCGTCGAGGAAGGAGCAGGCAGCCTCGAGGGCGAGCTCGAGCGCGCGGAATTCGAAGGGGAGCTCGTCGCCCTCGGCGCGCTGTAGGAGGCGGCGCTGCAGCTCGGCGGCGTACTGGAGAACGTAGCTGTCGAGGGAGTTAAGGAGGAGCACCTCATCGGCGGTGATGACGCAGCGGATCTGCTCCAGGTTAACGACGATGGCTCGCTCCCTTCCCAGGATCGTGGAGGGGTAGACGAAGAGCGGGTCGAGGAGGCGGAGGTCGCGTGCGGGGAGCTCGCACCGCCGCATCATGGTGGCCTTGTCGACCTCGAGCGTCTGCACGGAGGCCGTCGCGG
>KE372132.1:512493-524203 GCA_000418225.1 Zizania latifolia | reverse complement strand
AGCACGCCTGGGCCTCCGTCCTTGGCCTGGTAGGAGCAATTTAACTTTAAACACCGATCAAGAGCTAGCTCAGAACCTCCGATCCCTGCCTGCTGCGTCTTTGGCTGCGCATGCGTGCCTGTTTTTGAGTTGCTCTGCTCCTGCTTGATCTTCATGTGCCGACTTTGCAGTTTAGGCAGGTGACGGCGAGGAGCGAGGAGGAGGCGGCGGAGGCGGACATGAGGACGGCCAAGATGCAGGTGGAGGCCACCGACGAGGCGGAGGCCAAGAAGAAGCAGCTCGCTGGCTGACGGCGCATGACAAGCAGTTCTGCACAGCTGCTCTTGCTTGGTGTAGCCTTAGCCTGTGACATCTGAAACAATTAAACAATCAGTACCTGCTTTGCTTTCCAGAGGATAGAACTTGTAAAAACATGTAGTAGTATGGTGCCAACGTGTGATCTCTGTAAGTAACATAATTTCAGAAACAAGTATGAATTTACCATAATTTGGTGATCTCTCTCTCTCTCTCTCTGTAGATCTCTCTTGTTTTTTTGCATGGTTTTGCCGTGTTTTTGATTTGGGATTAACAGAATTCGGGATTAACTAAAACTGCACCTGATTATGCTAAATTTTTTTTATCTCATCCGTACCTGAATCTGCAAGAGCACCTGATGAATGTCCGGCCGAAGAAACGAGCAGACGAACCCACCAGGTAACAGCCATCCACTGGTCGCTGGATATGTCACACAAAGAAGGAAGTACTGCAACAAGTTTGCAAGGTGTCTAAAAAGACCTGAAACCGCTCATTAGCTCAACCACTTTCAAACGAAAAACTGAAAATTGCATCAGGTCATCAGCAAACACCTGAAAGAGCCAATATATTTCAAACTGAAATGATAAGTTGCCTCCAAATTAGGATTCTACCTGAACAGAGCAGGTTATGAAGAAGCTTAGAAGCCAATAGCTAAAATACGGTTACAGGGAACCCCACTCGCTAGACACACTTGCTAAAGCCTAGGCAATCCGTCACTTCGACAAAGTAGAAACACAGGGATGCTCAGCTTGGTCACTGCTGGGCATCACTCAAAACTAGATGCAAGTAGTACAGAGGTGGTTAAGGTATATGCACCTCAGAAAAACCTCGCCTACCCACATCAATTTCTCTCTTGAGATCTAAGCAATAATCCCTTCCGGCAGCATGTAGACCTTACAGAGTAACAAAGCTAAACAATTTAGGGAGAAATATTTTCACGCAAAATTGCTTGGAGACTGACACTCAAGTTAGATATCTTGCAAACCGCCTATGGCACCAAGCACAGAGGACCCAATCCATAAACAACTTGCATGTTTCCAACTTGATTACCAGTAGCCAGGCAACTCAACAAGAAAATATTCCCCTAGGTAGTGTTGTTATCCTATGAGCTCCATATGTTGAAGAGGGAACGGTAGATCTCAATTCAACTGTATAGGCATATGTTCGGCAAAAGCTTATATTTAAGTAATGAACGAAGCCAAGCAGTGAGATCGAGTAAACACCCTTGTATGCGGTTACTGATGCTCCTCCTTTGGCACAAGTTTTGTTGCATGGGTGGTCATGGTCTCATGGATGTGCTTTCCTTCCTGATGTCCATTGGAACTTCCACATGCCCGTCCGCCTTCTTTCACAATTTCCACTGGAATTTCAACTTCAACTGGGCCACTTTTATCTACATCAGTGGCAATGTATATGCCTTCATTTCTTAAAATTTTCACTGGGATTTCAACGAGGCATATTTCATCTGATTCGGTGGACATGCATGTGCTTTCATTCTTAACTTCCACTGGTATTTCAGTAGGGCAATTTCCATTCACCGTTCTTTCGCACGTAGCAGCTGACTCTTCCTTTTTTATGTTCATTCTCACAGCCTTTATTGATGACCAAACCTTGTTTAAACCACTATGTTTCCTGCCCCGCAGATGTTCAGCCATGATCACAGTGTTATCACACCTGACTTTGCAACGATCACACCATAGGTAGTTGCCTTTTTGAACAACTTCATGCATTGCTCCATCTACTTGGATGCATATTTTCTTAGGTGCAGGGTCAGTGCCATCCTTGTTCTCAGTGGTTCCCTTCAAGCTGCTTTTGCTAAATTTAATTGCCTTGCTGGCTCCACATTGAACGAGCTTTGCCTTATGCCATTTCCCTTCAAGATGTTCATTCAGACCAGCTTCACTAGTTGCACTCACATGACATAGTGCACAGCTCCAGTCCTTGGCTGGTTTCTTTACTTTCCCTGATCCAGTAGTTGAAGGGATTGCACCTGTCTTCCTCTTCACCCCTGAAACCTTCGTTTGTGATCCCGACGAAACCTTCTTCTTTGATGGAACCTGTTGTACTTTCCCTGATCCAGTAGTTGCAGGGATTGCATCTGCCTTCCTCTTCACCCCTGAAACCTCCGTTTCTGGTCCTGGCGAAACCAATGTTTCTGAAGGAACCTGAAAATGGACAGTTCAGGGTCGTAGTAAACTTACCATACATCTGAGACAGCTCCAATGTAAGAATGTCCAGCTCAAGAACAAAAACATGCTATGGTTATTGTTTGATTGAAAATATTTCTCTAGGGATCCCCCCACCCCCCCCACACACACAAAAAAAAGAGCGCATAATAAGTCGATAATGAACTAGATGCAGCCTGTAGGTCTATATATTGCAACAATTAGAAACTGAGATTCACAAATAATTCTTACGGTCTCCCTTCTGATTCATGTACCTCATGTCCCCAGACCCCAGTAAACTATGCCAGCATTTCCCGAAACAACAAAACAGTGGTAAGTGGAAACAAGCGACTACAGCATGTTCAGCCCTTTTTCATAGAAAAGGAAAACACTTTCCTCCACCAAATTTACCCTCATCTGCCTAAACCATTAAATTTTACTTCAGAATGTTCATGTATTCTAAAAGGACAATAATATCTCTGCATACCAAGTTCATCCCATCTGCCTAAAATATAAATTTCACTTCAGTAATTTCCTGTGATCCAAAAAGACAATCTCTCTCCAAATCCATAATCTAAATTCACATTTCTACCTAAATTTTGAGATTAGTCCCCCTACAGTTCTTCATCATTGAAAAAGGGGTTACAACCAAGTGAAACTAAAACCCTTCTACCTATATGACCTCTATTGCAGCAGGTATTTGGATCTACTCCTGGAGTTCCATTGAATCAACAAAAACAATGATCACTCTACATAGCAAAGATTGATCACTTGTTCTTCTACCAAATCAAATGGGTACTAACTTAAAAGTTAAATCTAGTCGATAAATGAAACAAACACAAGAGTGTAAAATGGAAAAAATACATTCCAAAAATACTGTAATCAGAACTTTGAAGTGATAGAACAGAAATATGGTAAAGGAATTTTAGAACTACGTATCAGTGCTTTACTGCTTAATGCCAAATATGGAAAAAATTCAGAAGAACTATGCGTATGCCCTTTTCTGCTACCCAGAGTAAGACTTGTTAGCAACAAACCTCGGAGTTCTCCCCAGGTTCGATCTCGCGCAGCTCGAGTTTATGCTTCGGCTTCGGCTTCGGCCGCGGCGGAGACCACATCCTCTCCGGACCAGGAAGCATCCTCTGCCAAAAACTAAACGGAGCAACAACTCCCGCGTGCCGGCGAGGTCCAAATCCCTCCCAGCCTCCAGACTCCTGGAACAGTGGCGGCAGCTCGTGCGGGTACATGCTCATCGGCATCCCCGGCGGCGGCTCGTGCGGGTGCATGCCCATCGGCATCCCCGGCGGCGGCTCGTGCGGGTGCATGCCCATCGGCGGCAGAGGCGGCGCCAAGGGATCGTGAGGGAACCAGCCGTGGAGGCCGTGGGCAAAGGCGAACTCGCGGCGCACCTCGTCCTCAATGAGTCGCCGCTCCACCTCCTTCTCGATGAGCCGCCGCTCCACCTCCTGGCGGATGAACCCCTCGAACCGCGCAGCTTCCTCCCACTCGAACGGCGGCGGCGGCAGGGGCCCGCCGCGGAAAAGCCCCGCTGCGCCTGCATGCGCGGGGGGTAGAAACTGTCAAGGGGTTCCAGGATTCCAGCGAAGGCCTCATCGAGTGACCTCACCGCTCTGTTCAGCGCCGCTTACCTGGCATGCCTTGCGCCCCGGAGTAACCGCGGAGGGAGTGGAAGAACCGCGCCGGCGAGGACCCGGAGGCGGCGGCTGCGGCCGAGGGGTAGAGCGGCCTGCGGTCGCCGGCGCGGAATCGGAACTCCATTGGCCGCGGCCACAGCAACGGCGATGGCGGCGCGGCACCACACCGCGCTCCCGCAGGTTGCAGATCAGAGCGTCGGACTCTCCCAGTCCCAGTGGCTCCGGCTTTTTGATGCCTCGCTTCGATGAGGCGGAAGAAAAGATAGTACCAAGGCTGTCGCTAGCTGGCTCGGTTCCCGAGGCGAGTGCCGCGCGCGGCGTGCCCGTGCCATTTTACTCCCCTTAAAAAACGGGGGAGCGATCAAATCTCCGAATTTGCGGACGATGTTCAAAATTCATAGGAATATTTGCCGATCAAATCTCCGAATTTGCGGACAACGTTCAAAATTCATAGGAATATTTGCTGCTGTTAACTAACATTTCCTCGTTTATCACACTTTATGTTTATAATAATTGAATATAGAGAATACACATCACACACATTAAGTGTAGCAAAAAAATAAATATCGCTTAACTTTACGGCATAAGAATAAATCTTCTAGATTTAAATAAGATGCTCTTTATGACATAAGAACAAATCTCCCAGATTTAAATAAGATGCTCTCTATATCTAATTATCATATACACACGAAATATAACAAACATCGCACATCTATAGGACACAAGAGCAAAAATCCCTTTGACAAAGAGCACAACACCACAAGTGCATGTGATGCACTAGGTAATTCATTTCCGCCCGGATGTACGGTTACACGACGTTTGATGGGCTTAAATCACAATATGATTTACAAACTGATTGGCTACAGAACAAAGAACGGCCACTGTGGACTGCCCACCGGTGCACCACTGTAATCAACAAGTTAACACACGACTGATATGTACCCTGAAATTTCGTCACTATGCCCGTTTAACCAATTGCAATATCCTATCAGGAATCAGGATAAAGGGGCCATTCTTCAGAGTACCAGTTTCATTGGGCTAGAACATCACGAGCCATTCTCCTCGGTGGCACTGATCACAAAAGGTTAGGGTTAGTATGTGGGGAAAGAAAGATCAACTCCAAACGGAAGAGAATGGCAGCTGCATTAGAGAAGGTGACTCACGGAATGTCAGACAGTTGTGTGTCGCCAGTTGATTGTTCTGAAGCACTGGCATTATTGTTCTGACTAATTGGCTTCTTGAATTGTACTAGGATCATTGTCATGTTGTCGCATCCTTCCCCACCTAAAGTTGACGCCAGGCATCTATCTAACACTCTTTCGCATACTGCAGAAAGGCTGCTCTCCTGCATTTTGTTTCATCCCTCATATATTGCCAAATACCAGGAAATAAACATAAGTTTAGCGCTGCAAAACAAGTACTCACTGTTTTTATGTGTTCGTGGATGAAATCAACGAGCTGCTGGCTAGACATGCAGTCCCTATTTATCATCAGAGTATATGTTGGTTACTTCTGACGAAAGCAACGGTAAAACTGCAGCTAATGATTTGTTCAAACTACAAAGTAACATAATAGGTTGGCAGCATGGCTTACCAGATGCCATCGCATGCTAAAACAAGAAAGTCATCATCATCACAAAGCTCCACCTACAAAACGAATTAAGTTACATATTAATACCAGCAAGAAGGAAAAGATAGCAAGGGTATAGTAGCTGGGGGAATTTAGATCAATTTTAGAATTTGAAGTGCTTACAGTGTTGACGTCAGGGTCTGCAGTTAAAATTTGCTTATCAGGAGTCAAGAACTTGTTCTGTTTAAATTCCATATCACCTACAGGAGTCTTTGCAAGAGTAAGGCATCATGTGAGATACAAGGTATTAACAGAAAAGTGAGTAAAGCACACACCAATTGCCCTTGCCAAATTTATAGTTCCATTTACTCGTCCCATTTGGATGTAACCCCCCGCTTTTAGTATTCTGTCTCTCTCTGCTTCAAGCTCTGGTTTGTGGTCTCTTGATAAATTGTACGCCTATATTATCATATATAACAATAAAATGAGATCCTCATGCATGTATGCATCTTTACATGTAAGTATACCAGTCTTCAAGGGTAAGAATAACAGACCTGGCCATTCCTTGAGATAACACAGCGAGAATCACCAGCATTTGCTACAACAAGTTGGCTATTTCTTACTATTGCAACACAAGCTGTACTCCCACAGGTTGGCCCAGTAAAATCAGAGTGTGGTCCCTGGTATTAAAAGTGTTGTAAGACTACCTGAAGGCCCAACTGTTAAACTGCGAAAATGTAGAGAAATGCCAAAATGATAACATTACTACCCACATCGCACAACAGCAAAAGAAGACATTAGTTCAGGTATTAACTTTTATTCCAAATGCTTGTCAAGAGATCTCATTGTTGGCAACACAAGCTCCAATTGTCAATCTTAAGAGTTTAAATTTGTTTTGTACATATAACTCTCCTTTTTGAACTTTAAACAAATTGTGAAGGTAGTATGTCATATGCCTAGTCATGACTTAAGACCGTTGAATCTTACACATGCTTAAGGCACCATCTTGCAAAGGCTTTAAATGAAAAATCAATCATGCAGATTCCCAGAAACAATTCCAATAAATGTACTGAACTATTCAGCAATGTAGACTACATGTTTGGTTATATAAATTATGCAGTAATGCAGATTACATATGCTGTTATTACATTCAATCAGTCAATTTATGCCAGGTGGACAAGTACCTCTTCAAAAGCCCAATCATCGTGTACAGCGTTTGAATCACTGCCTCTTGGAGACCAGATCAAGCCTTCTATCATGCCGGTAAACTGGTTTATCTTATCTCCAAGTAACTGTAGTTCTCGCCAGCCTCTTTGACCTCGCATCATCTCATCCATTCTGAAACAATGAAATCATCGTTTCTGTTATAAACATCATATTGTACAGAAAACTGTCAATTGACTATAAGTGAGGCATTTGAGTTTTCTATACCTGAAGAAAGCTTTGTGGGCAGCAGCGCCCAGGTCACCTGCTGCATAGGCTTCACTTCTGAGAACTTCTCTGTGCAAATACTTTGCACAGAATTTGGCAACCACTCTTCCTGAGAAGGTGTCAGAAGGATGTTTGCTTTAGTCCAATGTGCAAAAGATCATGAGCAACGGCAAGCAGCTGTTCTTTACAAGTAACCTTACCTCCATGTCCATCAAAAACACCAAAGAATGATGTGCCATTGTCGAGATCTAGCAAAGCTGAATGCTGAAACTCAAGCAGAATTAGAGGTTGCATTATGAAATGAGCCAACACAATCATATCTGAATGAAGATATATGAAATTGCAGGTTATCAAAAGATGCTAACTAAGTGACCAAGAATTAGCCATAGCTTATGCTTGAATGGTACTATGGTAGTGGTCAAGGCGGCAAGGCCTATCATGGATATAATGCCAGACAAGTTGTATGATACTTTAAATCCAGCATCGGAAGAATTGATTGGCCTGGTGAAATCGACAAAAGTGCATGGTCCCTTTTTCTCTTTGTGTGCGTGTGTCATGGTTACCTCAGCACTAGGGCAGTAGGGTTTGTTAGCTATAATGGAAACTGGAAACATATCAGCTAACTCATGATTTTGCCAATTAATTAAAAGTTCAGCAAATGCACTACTGAATTACGATATATCACTCCTTTTGGGCCAAAATTCAACAAAGATTAAGACCCACCAATTCTCCCATGTCCACATCTCTGCAACAGCTAATCATAACAGCTCTTATCACCAATATAACTGCCCAGATAGCATTTTCCACAATATGTATACCCCAGTCTTGAACTAACCTCAATGACAAGTTCACTATTGGAAAAGAAACTAGATCCAATAGGAATACTGGAATTTAATTTTCCTAACTTTCTGGATGTTTTCATTGAGTAAATGGGATTGGAAATAGGAAAATGGTAAGCAACATTAACCAATAATAAGTAAAAACTCACAGCATCTTCCATAGTTGCACGCCATCCTTGCATAGATGAAAGTCCAAATTTAAGCTTATCATTTTCCCCATCTTCAGATAGCTTCTCAGTTTTGGGTGTACTAAGGTAAACTCCCATTTTTGCAAATGTACCTGACAACAGAACATGTCAGTAGGAAAAGAAATATATTGCCCACTAAAAGCTTCCAAAGTACATATGAATGCGGTGGCACTCATCTACTTAGCATATGATCATACAAACGATCCAAACTTAGTTCCAAATTAATTTCTAGCATACCAATATATCAATAATTCAATATCACTAAATTTTCAATAAAAAATGCTTAGTCCATAACGTTGCTTCTCAGGAGCCCCTGCAAACATGAAAATGAAAGAATTTTATGCCTCCAGGGAATAAAGAGCTTATCAGCAGAAATTCTACTGGACAACAACTTTGCAAAGCACCAGAGTAGATGTAGAGACGAATACATTCCAAAGGTATATAAGTTTTTTACACGGTCTTGAACATACAATGTTAAGTGTTATCCATTAGTTGCTTACACTATATATCATCAACAACTGTTATAATAACAACATATGGAAGTACTTTCAAATATCAATCTAACTATATGACATGCATAACACTAAATCTAAATATTTTTAGCTTGATTATTCGTCAAAAGTTACAGATGTTAATTTTTCTAAAAACAAGGACGCCTTATATTTCCGTCTGTTGTCCAACCTTGCCAATTCAACAGTAAAAAGGTTGTGGCGTCTGATGTCTGCCTATAAATAGCACAATTGTTGAATTGCCTTTGCCGACCACAATAGAGAAATTCAAAGCAACAGGGCAACAGCCAATCTAGTTCAATCCCGTATGAATGTATGATCCTGTGACTTAACCAAGATGAACCAGCGTATAAAGATGGCAAGGTTATAAATGTAAACCCAAGGTAAGTCAATCATATTACATAATTACAGTCAACCATCGTATGTTTTACCAGGTGTGGACCTAACGTGGGGCATGGGAGTTCAGCCGAACCCCGATTTCTCTTTTGGAAACAAACTGCTGTTAGTACCGCACCACGCATCGAAGAAATCCGGAGAAAGCTGGATGGGTTAATTTCGGGAAAGACATCAATCCGAGTCCGGATGGGTCCCAAATCTACCATCTACGCCGGTCGTGGAGAGGAGTGGCGTGGCCGAGGAGGGAGTGTTCCGAGCGAAGAACAAATACCTTCGGTTCGATTCGAGCCGAGCCGAGTCCCAACTCCAAACCAGCTCGGGAAGGGGAGGAGGCCGTCCACGCCGTGCCCCCGGGCCTGCTCGCCGGCCGGCCGCGCGCGCCAGGAAACGTGTAGAGAGAGATGGAGCAGAAGACTACTAGACTTTGGGGAGAGAGAGAGATGGAGGGTACAATGGGAAATAAACTGTGCAGGACACGATCTTTTCACCCATCTAGAGGACCTCTGTCCGGTGATTAACACGTGGAAAATACTAATCTCAAAGCATTCACTGCTGTCCGCGCATTAACAAAGAATCCTGTACTTTTTTGAATTTAGCTCAAATTCAATCTATTACCAAATTTGGCTATCAATGCATTGGCTACATCCATTTCATAAGCTATTAGATAACGGATTACATCGTTGCATTGACGGTGTTTGATTTTTTTTATGAGAATATGCAGTTTCCAGTTTCCAGCATTTTAAAATGGAAGAAACTACCATCCAGACGCCTAAGTTTTGAAATAACGGACAGTATTTCAACACTCGGTAAATAATGTTTTATCATTTGATAAAAAATATTTTAATAAAATAAATAAAGTAAAATACAGTTAAAACTAAGTTAAAATATTTTACTCACATATATCGAGTTTTAACTACTGAAACATAACAAGAGTGTTGTATATATAGTTGTTTCTTGGTAGTACAAACAGTATCGTCGAATGTTGTATCTGTTTAAAATATTTTTTGACAACGTAACAAAATATTTTTCACTGAGTGTTGAAACACCGGCGATTTCTTACAAATTTAGAACACCCTAAACAAAGCATTGTTGTTTTAAAATATATGAAAAAAAGGTGATTACAGCTCACTGATCTCCATTAGGAAGACATACAGATAACGACTGGAGCAGTTAATACGAGGAAGAACTTATCTCTGTCCCTACAAACAGAAGTTTCTTTGCTTTGCTCTACTTTATTGCCTGACGTCTCCAAGATAAACACGTTCAGATAAAGAAAGCATCCATCCACTACCCCTAATCCAATCGTTCAAGCAAAACAGCATTGCATGCAATCCTTCGTCGACTCGTTCGTGGAAAAAGATGAGAAAAACCAAGCACGAAAACGAATTTGAGGCGGCGGCGAAGAAGTCAAGCTAGGAGCAGGTCTCTTTTTCTGGGAGAAGATTTTGTGGTGCCTGCATGGCTGGGTCAACGAATTATATCAACTGCAGTGGAGTCAGGGTTAAAAAATGTCTATTTCTTGACGGATTCTTCACGAATCAATGGCCGGCGAGATGATGAAGAGCTGATCTGTGAACCTGAGTGGAGTTAGTGGAGAACCGCTTGGCTGGCTTTGAGTTATCTGATGAAATGTGTGAGGGAACAAGCTGGGTGGCCTTTGCTGGTGAGGCTGCACTTTATGTTTGTAACTTTTTTTAATGGATGCTCTGGAATAATACTGAACAGTTGATACAGCCACTCACTCTCATCTCTGAACAGTTATACATCATTGATGCTGACGGTCTGATTGCAGAGCTGTACCTCAAAGGATTTCTTCAGGAACAGTCTGGAGCTGGAGCTAGAGGTACAGTAGATTGTTTTTCAGACTAAAAACGTAGATCTGAAGTCTGAAGTCTGAACGTGTCACAACCATGGTCTGAAGTCTGAACTCTGAAGTGCCAGCGGCCAGGAAGTGGGCTAAGAACTTCTCACAAGAAGAGGGTTGGGGCCGGTCCAACCATTATCAGGACACAAACAAGCAGGCCTAGCCCAACGCTGAACATGTCCAGAAACCATACCTAGCCCAACGTGTTCGATGTACGAGGAGTCTAGGAGATATCTGTGCAATGACCCATGGACACAGACAGCCCAAGAACTAGCGGCACATGTGTTTCTCTCTACTCGATTTTACTGCAAGGCTTGTTTCTTTATCAGCTAGAGGATGAAGACGACACACGAGACAAAGCACACGCATATACTGCACATATTGTTACTACTCTTCGTGCTACCTCGAGTTCAAGACGCAGCTGCTTTCAGGCAAAGCTAGATCATATCTGCATCGATCCCGGCCTGGTTTGGCTGGCAATTAACAACAGATCAGTTTTTAAATTCACCGTGCGCAATTAAACTCCAATGTTTTTGCGTGCGTATAATCAGGATTAGGAAAAAAACTCAAATCTCGTTGCTCGGCTCGATCGGGTCGGGTCGGTCTTGCTATGATTGACTTGAACTCGTAGTCATGAGCCGAGCTGTATTTTTAACTCGTTTTGTTCAACGAGTTGTCTCGTGAGCTATTTGTTAAGCTTATATGTGCCTAAAACTGTCATATAATTTTTTATTCCTAGTTCTTCTTATAGGATGTAATACATCAATCTATCATCTATGTAATATTTGTATTTACACATA
>KE372132.1:486027-498756 GCA_000418225.1 Zizania latifolia | reverse complement strand
TTAGGTTCATGCAGGATCTACTAGGATTTCAGTTTAGGCATTGGCTAATAGCTCCAATGCATGTCTCGGGAATTCAGCATTCAGCATATTATACCCAGGCAAGGAAGGTGATTTGCTGACACAACAGTTTATCAACTACAGAATACTGATTGAAACTAGTCCTGCTAACCGCCCTGACCAATTTAATCATAGACGGCAGTTGAACCATGATTTCACTGTCTATACCTGTAACATTATCTTTTGACCTCCTAGGGTTTTATAGCCGGTCGCTGTATCCGTGCAGTGCCCTGCACCGTCACCCTGTAATAATGTGTAAAATACTAGTGCCAAAGAGAAGGGTATACAAGATTGCTGGATGCTGTTGACAGCAACCTGAAAGCGAAAATGTACGTGAAAACGGCTCGACTTCGTTAATTCGTTCTCTTTGTTTAATTCATGTTGCGCCATTGATATGATATCTTTGAGTTTGAAGTTTTGCTGATGCATGCAATGCTAGTAATGCAGCTCATAGTTTGTATGACAAAATAAAATAGTTTAAATTTTATTTCATTTTTAGTTCGGAATAAAGACCGTATGTTCTCAATTCACACATCCAAATTTCTGTAAGCTATGTTTTATGTCTAAATGAATTGAAAATTTTGCAATGCGTGATGGTTTGGTCAAAAAAAAGGATCGATGTTAATCCAAGCAATGAATGCATGGGTCGAAAGAGAAACTATATAACAATGATATGCAAAACTATTTAAATCAATAATAAAAAACCAAACTGCTTCTTGGCTGCTGCCATCATCAAATCTATCTGCAATTCCTCTTCAATTCATCTCGCACATGTCACATCAACAACTCATAGATGTGTGAATTGACAACGAACTTCTGATACCCCCATCAGAGTTCAAAGAATCATATGTGCTACACACATAAAAATGAAGGAATAATGAATGTCACAACACCCTTCGCCTGTTCGCATACATACACATCCCGTCGGAGGAGTCACAACAACGCCGCCGCGCCGCTGGCGATCGCCGCCTCGCGCCAGTTGATGAGGATCGCTGTGGCGGCGTGGTGCGTGAGCGCGCCGGCGAGCACGAGCACGTGGAAGATCTGGTGGCTGTGCCCGACGCAGTCGAACATGCCCGGCCGCCACCTCTCCGGCACGCGCGCGACGTAGAAGCCGGCCCCCGTCGCGTACACGAGCCCCATCACGAGCTCCAGCGACAGCGCCAGGTAGCACTCCGGGTGCTCCCAGTTGAGCCACAACGCGTGCAGCGCCGGCACGACGCCGGAAAGCCCCATGGAGACGAACAGCCCGGCGCGGAGGTGGCGCAGCCGCGGCGACGAGCGCGCCGGCGCCAGCAGCGCCGCCACCACCAGCAGCCCGAGCGCGGTGATCGCGGACAGGTAGGCGAGCTGCGCCACGGCGCGGCCGAGGAACGCGTAGTACACCGGCGGGAAGAAGGACGCCACGATCATCACCGCGATGCCGGCGTAGTCCAGCTGCCAGAATAGCCGGCTGAATCTCCGCGAGTGGCACGCCAGGAGGTGCGCCGTCGCGCTCACCGCCAGGCACGTCATGGCGCCAACCAGGAACACCGTCCGCGGCCACCTCGCCACCGCATTACCGCCGCCCAACTCCGGCAAATCCTGGCCCACCAAGCTCTGCACACACCAGATCAGTCCTCAAGTTAGTCACATTTAATAAAAAAATTATCTTTTTTGATTCGCTGGAACACATGCATCTTTTTCTTATCAGAATGACACATTTTGTGTTGCAAGTTGGTGAGCGACTGAGCGAGTGTGCAATGGTTTGTCCCATCTGAATTTGGTTGGTTGCAAATTGCAATTCCATCAGATCGAGAAGTAGATGAACTTTTAAATGGTCCTGAGAACAATGTACACGGTGCAGTGACCTGAATGATCATCAGACGACAGAGATCCACCCAATCTAGGACCAGAAACTCACCTAACCTTTACTGCTAATCACCATTCCCTGCAATAACTGACTTTAAAAATCTCACTATTTCATCGTGAACACTTGGTAGCTGGCATCCAACTCAACGACAATTTGCCAGCCTAATCCTCTCTTGTCCTTACACAGCTTGCCCAACTGTATGTAACGTTGTTGCCTGCTGTTCTGCTTGGATGCTTACAGCTAATTGGGATATGATATTGGCCCAGTGACTGCACATCTTTGTGTTATATATATATATTGTATGATTTAGAGGGACATGGTTGAATTGGTGGTAGCCAGGCAGGTAAGCAGGTTTGAGCTTTTAAGTTTCTTATCAGTTAGTTCTAACAAATTAATTTGAGGAAATTCACGGGAGTTAAACTAATTAATATACAAATTCTGTAAAATTATTGTGTTTCAAATGAGCCTTTGTGGCTACCATTGTCTGCACAGCTGGAACACTATAGTATTTTGTTCATAAGTAGCACCTTTTTTCTTGGAATATGACGCTCTTGAATATAATTTTGCAAAAAAACTTACGAGCTATGAAAAGAAATTTCAAAAAACTGACGAGTTATGAAAAGAAATTTGTGTTCGTTTTTGAATGCAGGTCCGTGATTTAATTAATTTTGCGAGTATAAACTTACTTGTCAGAATTGAAAGAAATGGGTCAAAGATTTCTCTGCTTACCGTATTGTTGTTGGCCTCCCACGACGCGTTTGCTGATGACGTCACCAAGAACGTCACGATCCCCGACGCGGCGGCCTCCCGCTCTGTGTCGCCGGCGATGGCGAGCCACAGGAACAGGAAGAACCCTGCGAGATGGCTGCAAGCACAGGATAGAGACGACCAATCAGCGTCAGCGAAGCTATTCGAGATCGAGCTCGAACAAGGAGAGAGGCAACAGATCGGAACAGGGAGAGAGAGGAGGCAATGGCGAGTCGGCGACGTACGTCCAGACGTTGAGGGTCTCGTTGTGCCAGGCGAAGACGCTGCGCAGCGCGTCGCGCACGGACCACTCGGAGCGGTAGTGCCCGCGGATGAACTCGTTGTCCTTGAGGAAGTCGGGCAACTCCTCGAACCCCACCAGCCGCGGCAGCCCCGCCGCCGCCGCCGCGCCCACCTTCTTCCCCGGGCCCGTCGTCGACGACAGCGCCACGAAGTCGCCGCCGTCCACCTCGGCCGCGTGCCCGCAGCACCTCCTCCCTCCTCCTCCCCTGTGCCGCAGCGCCGCCGCGCTCACCGTCTCCGTCACGGTCGTCGTCATCGTCGCCATGCCCGGTCTACGCGGCGCGCGCGGTGAGCCAAAGCAAAGCGGCCGCTCGCTGCTCGCTGACTCACACCGCGATCCTGCGATCCACCAAGGCGGAGCCGTGTGTCGCGCCGCGCGGCGAGGCCTTATATAGAGAGGCGACAACTCCCACTCCGCACGGCACGAATGCACGATGCTCCATTCGCGCGTGGATTTACAAACTCACGGAGATGTATGGGAGGTTGGCGCGCGGCTGCTGGCACGGCGAGAGATCGCTTCTAGATGGGTTGGTTTTGACGATTTTGACTCGAGATCGACGGCGAGATCTGGGGTTGCGTGGACTCGGAGGGCAAAACCGGTCGCCGGGGCGTCGAACGGGAGGGAGGGAGATGCGTGCGTGGACTCGCCACGGCAACGGGAGCGGAGAAGCTTCGGCTGTCACAGTGGCACGGGCACGTTTCTGTGGATTGAAACGAGCGCGAGTGTGATTCGGGCCGGGCCAAATCGATGGCCGAGTAGGCAGGCAGGCAGGCAGGTGGACAGCTTCTCCGTCTGCGTGTGCACACTGGCACGGCACATTGCACACGCCATGCTTCAAAGCTAGCAACAGACAAAGGTGTCGTCGTGTCAGCAGACTTTTTTTTTCGCGAAGGGGGAACACGGTTACTCGGATGTAGCAATACAGTTGCTCGACAGAGCCCTAATGCCATTACCCCCTTACACGTGTAGAGCATCACCCTGGCCTGGTATCACTACAGCATCTTAGCTTAGCTACCATTCAGATTTATTTACCTCGCCATGCATGTGAGCTTGTCTCCCGACGACAATTCTTCCTCATGCCACCACATGTCTCGTAGCCTCTTCCAATTTCACCGTCGAAACAGAGCCACCATCATATCACAACATGATTCTTTGGCAAGGGAAGTCACAAGCCCGTTCGGTAGTAAGTTTCGATGGATTATCCATACATATTAACGTGCCATACGCAATTTCATACTTCTAAAATGTGCAATCTTTCAAAAATAATTATATAAAAATGTGCCATCGCCATTCCAGCCATTAACCTGTTCAGGGGTGCAAACGAGAGGTGAACCGAAGCCACCGTTCGATCGGAGGGGAAGCCTGGGCGAAAAACGAGTATAGATGTGTGGCGCGCTGTACTGCGTTCCCTAGCATTGACCGGTCGAGCTGGTCCGAAACGAGACGGAACACCGTCCCCGTCGCCGTTTCGCCGGTGGTCTTCTCCCCGTGGGTCTGTCGCTCCGTCGCCATGTTTGGCAGTCGCATCTTCGATCCACCGCGAATCTAAAGTTCCTCCAAAAATCAGTGCGATTCCTTCCAATTTCCTACAAAAATTAGCACAATTGCTTCAATATTCTTACAAAAATTAGTATGATTCCTTTAAAATTACTATAAAAATCATCCATCAGAAAAGCCCCAGAGGTGCAGGGTCCGCGTGGGCGACAAGGCCAGGAAGCCCAAACCGAGTGGGCTGCGCACCTCGGCGTGGACCGCGGCGTCTAGTTGGCCCGTGGGGAGGTCAGGCGACTAGCCCAAAAGTACGGCCTTCCTTGCTGATCAAAATATATCTGTTCAGGATTAAAAATGATATGATTAAGAAGTATTTATTTTAATATATCTCTAAAATTAGTGGTTAAAGTACATGTATAGTCGATCAAAACGGATATAATAAGAATCATTTATTTTAATTCTTCTTTAAAACTAATGGTTAAAGTACATGTATTCTCCGTAAAAATGGTCTAATTATGAACTATTCATTTTAAAATTGGGGCTCTTCATATTAGAGTATTTCAATAGGAATTTTAAAGCAATTACGCTGATTTATATAAAAATATTGTAAAATTAGTGTATTTGAAAAAGACAAAGTGTTCCATCATCGAAAGTGAAAAATATTTACTGATCAAGGGAGTTTTTTTTTCCATCTTTGACTAGGAGAGCTGAGCCTAGGAAGTGGTGCCGTGGCTGGGCCTGGGATTTCGTGCGGTTCAAGAGATGGGCGAGAAAGCGTTGACTTGCTTCGCTGATTCCGACGAATATTTTTTCTTTTGTCAGTGCATGAAATAAACTTTATCTTAGTGAAAATATTGGGAAGAAATCAAAAGAAAAAGACTCGTATATGGGGTCAACTCAATTGTGGTGGATGCGAGTATCATAGCCTTGCATGAAAAAAATATTGGATACAGGATGTCAAAACTGACAAAAAAAACATTTATCTACAATGGAAAAATTAAGTATTATCGGTTACAAAATGACTTTATTTTTAACAATTTAATTTTATCTTCTTACCTGGACGTAGATTAAGAAATTTTATTTTTCAATACCATGCATGTTCGGCAAATACGCAACCCATCCGATGCAATCGAACAAACGGAAAAATACTGTTTAGATGTTTAATTGTTTTAATTAGCATGGCAAATTACACCGAATGGTATGCTGAAAAGTCAGAAGTCAATGGCGGCTGTGTCTTTGGATCGTGTGCGGCCGCACATGCCATCGCATCAGTTTAACTCAAATGACTTTACGGGATAACTTGTTGCGTCCTTAAGATTGAGTGCTTTAGGATGCGGGTTCGAGATCAGATCGATTAAATTCATCTCGTTTTTATAAATAAAATTATTTTATTTATCAAATAAGATGATTGTTTAGTCGAGGGATAAAATCATTCTATTTTTATTAGAGAATCTATATGACGACAAAATTTAATTAATTTAATTGAAGCAAATATTTAAAATGATAAATTATGAAAACATAAAATTTACAGTGACAAATTGTCAAATTTCCTAAATCATTATTGCATATCATTTGTTTGAACTTGAAGTATCCACAGACTTTGGAAAATATTTATACGTACGGTAGAGTGAGCGCAACGGCATTTGTGCTTCTAAGGGAGTGTTTGGATCCTTAGACTAAAGTTTATTTATTGTCACACCGGACGTTCGGATGCTAATTAAAAGGACTAAACATGAGTTAATTATAAAACTAATTGCAGAAGCCTAGGCTAATTCGCGAGACAAATCTATTAAGCCTAATTAATCCATCATTAGCACATGTTACTGTAGCATCACATTGTCAAATCATGAACTAATTAGGTTTAATAGATTCGTCTCGTGAATTAGCTCTCATTTATGTACTTAGTTTTATAATTAATTTACGTTTAATACCTCTAATTAGCACCCAAACATCCGATGTGATAGGACTAAACTTTAGTTCCTGAAACCAAACACCCGCTAAACAGTCTTCAAAAATCACATAATACAGGCACAGCGATTTGGATTTGAGTAATTCCATCGTACTAAAACTCAAAGACCCGAATAGGGCTCACATTTTCACGAAATTTCGCTTACCAGCGTGGAAAAACGTTGATATTTCGATAGATTTCAGTGAATTTCGAGATTTTCATTTAAATTTCGCTTAAATTTTATACTACCCTGACTGGAAAGTGGAAACAATGCCAGTTAAGTTGCTTAGAACAACGTCCATTGAGAACTCGAAAGCAGTCGAAACCCATCCGCCTGCTTACAAATAGGCCCAAAATCCCCGCACGCGAATCGCATCTTGCCATCTCCGGCGACCGCACCCATCACCTCCGGCGTCATGGGCACCGTCAACACCGCCGGTAAGCCTCGGCGCACTGTGAGCCCCTTCCTCTCTACTCCTTTCGTCTGACTCCTTCCCTGTTCCCTGTTCCTCCCCGTAGATCCGCACACCTCCTTCCTCGCCGACAAGGACGCCAAGGTGTTCGTCGCCGGCCACCGCGGCCTCGTCGGCTCGGCCATCGTCCGCCACCTCCTCTCCCTCGGATTCACCAGCGTGGTGGTCCGCACCCACGCCGAGCTCGACCTCACCCGCCAGGCCGATGTCGAGGCCTTCTTCGCCGCAGAGCTCCCGCGCTATGTCGTGCTCGCTGCCGCTAAGGTCGGCGGCATCCACGCTAACTCCACCTTCCCCGCGGATTTTATCGCCGCCAACCTCCAGATCCAGACCAACGTCATCGACGCCGCGCTCAAATGCGGCTCCGTCCGCAAGTTCCTCTTCCTCGGCTCCTCCTGCATCTACCCCAAGTTGGCGCCCCAGCCCATCCCGGAGGACTCCCTCCTCTCCGGCCCGCTCGAGCCCACCAACGAGTGGTATGCCGTCGCCAAGATCGCCGGCATCAAGATGTGCCAGGCTTACCGCATCCAGCACGGCTTCGATGCCATTTCAGCCATGCCCACCAACCTCTACGGCCCGCAAGACAATTTCCACCCGGAGAACTCACACGTGCTGCCTGCACTCATCCGCCGGTTCCACGAGGCTAAGGCGTCCAATGCCCCCGAGGTTGTCGTCTGGGGCACAGGCTCTCCACTGCGTGAATTCTTGCACGTTGACGACCTTGCAGATGCAGTGATATTCTTGATGGATCAGTACTCGGGGCTGGAGCATGTCAATGCAGGAAGTGGGAGCGAGGTGACGATTAAGGAGCTCGCAGAGTTGGTGAAGGACGTGGTTGGGTTCCAGGGTAAGCTGGTGTGGGACTCTAGCAAGCCAGACGGCACACCGAGGAAGCTCATGGATAGTTCGAAGATACAGGAGATGGGGTGGAAGCCCAAGGTTCCTCTCAAGGAGGGGCTCATTGAGACTTACAAGTGGTATGTCGAGAATGTCATCAACGCAAACAAGTAGCGCCGTGGTATTTTAAGATGGTATTATGATTAATAGTTTTCATGTTGTTGCTGGCTACTAGATCATACAATTATCAGTTAAAAGTTCACCCACAAAGAAGGGGTTGTTGTGTTGGTTGAATAATGTGGGTTAAATTAGTATACAATCAGAATCTTAATTGATCTAGAACTATTTATGTTGTTTAGAGAAAGTTTCACACTTTCCACTGTTTCGTGATAATTGCCTGGAAATTTTTACACTTGAGGAATAAGTAAGTTATGTTTTGATCTACAAAATACATTTGCCTGCCCAGAAGAGTTTCTATGGTTGAAGTATCTGTTCTGTATGCTCATAATTGCCGAGGATATACTAATGGAAGAAATTATTTTTTGATTTTATTGCTGGATAAGTTCTTGCTTATCAAAGGGTATTTTGTTTAGAACTGAAGTTGTATTCTTGTTTTAGGTTTGTATATTTTTGTTAAGATAGTCAGGTGGTCTACACCTGATCACTAAGCTTTACTATCAACATGTGTCAGATTTAACACACCTTCATTTATGCTCACCTTACTCCAGATAATATTTACTATGCATAAAACATGGAAGTTATAGTTTCTTGTTTTTGTCTCTTTGTTATATATTTCTGTGTCTGAAAATGCACAAAACTATTGTTCATGGGTGTAATCTGAAAGAGGTGAAATGTTGAAAGTGTGTCAGACATGGCACTCGGCGAGGACTTGGTACATCTGAATAATGTGTTATCACTTAGAAGCTCCTTGTTATACCTGTATGTTTATCGGTAACTAACATGAACTTTATAGTTCAGACTTGTTGAGAAATAGCAACTTAAATTCCTTGGCATACTGAATGACTATGTGATCTTCACTCCTGGGCAGTCAGCAGTGCTATTGCTGCAGGATGCTAAATGCCTATATGTAGTGGACAGTTTTAAGTTTTAACTGCCTTCTTTCCTTGAAGGCTTCAAGTTTGCTCTTTTGGTTTTAGTCAAGGTAAACTGCAAGCTAGGCAGCTAGCACAAACTTGAGCAAACTGGATGCATGATCCCTAGCCTTTGAACCGCGATAGTTTCCATGGTTACTGGTGGTTCCTAGATTTTCAACAGTTTAACTCAAACATATGCACGCGCAATGTTGTTTCTGAGCTTTGAACAATTGGGTGATCCTGTAATGGCTTGGCAATATGTCATGTGTTAAATTTGTGCTCGGCATAACCGCATAAGGCTGTTTCTTTACATATTGTCGACAAGCAGAGCTGAAGACTGTGAGTCTGTGACAAACAAATATATACATTGGTTATCACCAGTCGCACAACTTCCGTTGTAGTCTAGCTGGTTAGGATACTCGGCTCTCACCCGAGAGACCCGGGTTCGAGTCCCGGCAACGGAATTTTTTCAAATCTTTATTTTTTTTTTCATTGCAGCATTTTCCTAGTCAATTTTTTTTAAATTGTTGCTATTGCACTGTAAAAGTATTTTCTCCTAGTAAAATTTTTGAAAAAAAACTCTTGCTGCTGCTGCACTGGAGATGAACCGATCGGCTTATCTAGAAAGCAGTTTGCGTGTAACGCAGCCGTCCAATTCGTTCGAAAAGAGGATCCCTTGCTTGCTTCCCTCCCTCCCTCCGGTTCTCCTTTCCCTCCTCCGCTCAAAAAGTGCCCGCCTCCGCCGACCGCCGCGCCTCCTCCCCCGTCTCTTTCCACACCTTCATCCGGATGCGAACTCTGATCTCCGAGGAGGCAAGGTTGTAGCCGCGGCGAGGCTATAAACCTCACCTCCCCCGCCGTCGCTGCTCCTTCCTGCTGGATACATAGGGGGAGTGGGAGGAGGAGGAGATACTCAGATATATGGGTAACGTTGCGTTCGGGGCGGGGCAGATCCGCCGGCGGCCGGCGGTGGAGGAGCGGCTCACGCAGCCGCGCCGTCTCCTCCGGCAGCTTTCTGACGTGGACTCCGGCCGCCTCCGCCGCCTCATCCGCTCCGGCAATCTCGCCCCGTGCTTCGACGCTGCCGAGGACGCCGCCGGCCACGCCGAGGACTGCCCGATTTGCTTCTATGTACGTATGGCACCTATTCCAGCGAATTGGCTCTCTCTCTCCGTGTTTTGAATTTTGATCATCCCGCTCTGAATTCTGATGGTTTTTGCCGATCATGTTTGGTTGCTCTCGATTGCAGTTCTACCCGAGCCTGAATCGATCGAAGTGCTGTGGCAAAGGTATCTGCACAGGTCAGTCCTACTATCCTCGTTGCAATTTGCCAAAATCCTACTCCAAGTCTCCAACTATTGGAAATTTGGAATATACTTTCCTGCTACTATATCGAGTAGCAATCGGACCATTAAGGTCCTGTTTGTTTCAGCTTAAGATTATAATAATCTAGCTTATAAAAAAACTGAGTTATATTAGTTTATTGGATTGTTATAATCTATACTCTGAATTATAATAAGATTGTCTGTTTGTTTCACCTTATAAAAATAAGCTAGATTATTATAATTCTAAGCTGAAACAAATCCGAATAATTTATTCGAAGTGGGACATCCTGAACAATGAGTAGCAGGGAATGACAATTGCAAATGAAAGTAGTAGGGATTCAGCATCAGGGTTACGAGATGGGTTATATATGTGGACTGTGGTTGTATGTGGCATAATGCTAGTACTGTGATTTCCAAAAATGTTTTTACTTCTTACCATATTATTCCTTAGATATATGCACATATCCTAATGCTACTGAGAGAGTGAGAGGCTAATTCTAATTGTGCACCAAAGTACTAACCATTAGTCAAGATATATTTTGGTTCCTATGACCTTGTATATGCTACCCCTCCGTTACATTTTATCGGTCATTTCACTTTTTTATAAGTTAGACTTCTCTAACTTTCACTAATTTTATATAAAAATATACTAACAACTACAACATCAAACTAGTTTTATTAAATCTATCATAAATTATGTCTTAATACTATATCTATTTGATAGTATACATATAAATATATTTTTTTTCTTTAAATTTGGTGTAACCTATAGAAGTTAAAGTTAAAAAAATCAAACTCCAAACAATTATAAAACAGATAGAGTATATCTTTGTTCCTCGGTATTGATGTTTTCAGCACTCTCTCTAGCCCTTGTTTGGGTGCTCATATCCTGTTCCAATCCCCGCTGGCCCATTTCTCGGTGGGGATTGGGACAGGATATGGACTTCTACGCATGCCATTAAGGTGTGTTTAAATCTGAAGTAAGGTTCTTCCATACAATTAAATTAAAGGCTTCAAAAGTACTCCACCTCATTTAATCGTGGCACGTTTCCTTGTCCTGCAGAATGCTTCTTGCAGCTGATGCCGTCAAGGTCATCGAAAGTTGTCCAGTATCCTATTTCTCTATCTATGATTTTAATGTGTATGATGCAATGAACTCTTCGGAGATGGTCAATATTGTTACTCTCATAATCTTAATTGTGAACAGTCTTTGCATTTGGGTTGTCGGGAATATACTTTAGTAATTAGGCCTGTTTTCAAGAAAGAGTTATTTCTGTATACCTAGAGATACACATATTAGGTCATTTGCCAGCTGAAATTTTCCTCTGAGAACTCCTTGGGGTCCTTGAACTAGCAACGCAGCTGTCCTTTCTGCAAAACCGCATCCTACGCAGTTGAATACCGTGGCACTCGAACCAAAAGAGAGAAGAAACTCGATCGGCAGGTAAGTTTCTTTCCCCAGTCACTAGAGATTCTGGTCCATCATGTCACAGCCTCTGTTTTAGATAATGTCATTCCTGTGAAAACATGCAGGAAGAAGAAAACGTCAATGAAGCTAAGAAGAAAATACAGTCCACATCTCACATTGCTGATGAACTTGTTCAACCATAGGCCACAGCAGATGCAAAACATATTTTTGACATAGCTAACATCGTACTAACCAACTGGTAAATTTTCTGACCCACCATAAACTTTGATACTTTAATAACACACCATCATCATTATTACTGAAGTTTGTGATTTTTTGACATATGCAGAGAAGAGTCTGATTTGATTGCCGCATGCGTAGGTTCACCTGCAAGAACTGGAAACTACTGTATACTGCGCATAAATATTCTGCCAATGCCAGTAAAAGAATGAGGATTTGGTGTATAATTGTGCAATGATTTGGTTGCAGGATCTGAAGACAAAGATTAATTTCCAAGTGTTATGTCCTAAATTACATTCGTTTGTCAAGAGCTCCACGTAAGCTTCCAGTAACGCAACTACAATTGTTTCGATTCAGTGCGGGGCACTTGACCTACTGCACGATCTTCCTTTTATCCATTTGTCTCTCATTTTCAGTATTTTAAGCTTTTAAAGTACAGAATGCGTTCCCAATACCTTAAAACCGGCGTATTCTTGGGCTCTGGTGTAAATTTATTGATTGTACAGGAATTCTTTAGCTATGGTGTAAATTGTATTGCATTTTGTAGAATACTTTATGATGTTCCGATAATCCGATTCCAAACAAGGCAACGATAACTAGCTCAATTACCATTGACCACCGACCAACAGTTAGTCTAGAAATAGCTGGTACCATGATTTTGATAACTTTGATCGGTCAAGCACAGGCTCTAGGTTTGGGTATGGCTACGGAGCCGGTAACGGGGCTCTGCTTCGGGTTGTGGCTCAGGCAAATTAGATAAATGGTTTAGGACAAAAAAGTGTTTAAATATTTAAACACAAATTTAATCCTATGGACACAAATTTAAGAGCAGTTTTATCATCCTTGAGGAGGTACTGCCAAGTACAAGGTATCAGCAGGTACCAAATCTAATCTAACCGTTGATTTGGTAGGGACAAGATTAGAAAAACGGCAACATCCAACCGGCCAAAGAG
>KE372132.1:443809-479705 GCA_000418225.1 Zizania latifolia | reverse complement strand
ATACAATTTATAATATATAATAGAGATGGTAGTGTTGAAATTATATAGTTGTATTACATCAAGATGGTATTATTAGATTTGTAATCAAAGTATTGTACTAATATTTAACATTTCATCTACTTAGAAATTAACGGTTAAAGTTTTAACAGTCAGAGTTAAAACCAACGATATACTTATAGAGCATTTTCGTTATTTTTCTCTGTAAATACACGTAGTCCTCCTATATGAGAGGGTAATGTTCTGATGATATCAGTAGTAAATTATCTAAGTTTACCACTAACAACATCCGTCGATATCTCCTATGTACAATAAAAGATACTAACTCTGACTATTATATTTGACTTTTTTTTAATCAAGCATCTTTAACTTTAATTATTTTTTTTTGAAAAAAGCTAAAACATATGTATTACATAAATATAATATTAAAAAATATTTTATGGTATAATTAATAAAATAATTTGGTAATGTATTTGTTGATAAATTTTTCTGCAAAATTAATCAAAGTTAAAAAATCGATTTACAAAAAACTCAAACGAACTTATAATATAAAATGGATGGACTAATATTAATAACGGAAGAGAGTATGTAAATTCGGGACATTGCTAATTGATGCTCGTGAATTAAGCATGTAACTATTCTTCGGATATGTTTCACCAGTCGGAAAAAAAAACCTAGCCCACCTAATTAATATCGACCTTAAACACACTAGTATTGATGGAGCTCACGCCGACCATCACCGGGCATCGAGTCATCGACTTCAGCGTAATGGAGTTCGATAAAATTAGCTATTTAATTTCCACGGAATAGTTATGTAGAGAAGACAATTCACTTTCAAACAAATTGTTACCTTCATTCTTTTTTTTTTTGAAATAAGAACTGTTACCTCCATTCCAACAAAATTTTAAACTGTTACTTATTTGTATTATATTTTGGAATATATGTAATATAAGCTAACTGCGTGATTTCTCAAAAAATTCGGCTAGCACAGAGGACAAGAATCCACGGACAGTGATGTCCGGGTGCAGGAATTTAACAGAGGCAACACTGCGCGCGGCACCACTGGAACATGGCACGTACCGTACGTGAACGAACCAAATCAATGGACCACACGGTGCATCAATGTACGCATCATATGATACTCAGCAACGTAAGTGTTACGCACCGATATCGTGGGTCCATTTATTTTAGTTTCTATAAGTAGGAGATTTTTAGTAGTTAATTGTTCAAAATAGCTAGCTAGTCTAAGCATTTAGTTAGTGAAAATTTAGAGAAATTAGTGTTTCCTAGCTTCTGTATTCTAGTTCATTTTTAGATTCTATAGCTACCGATTCTCACGATCTGATCTAGAATCTAAATCGTTTATTTTAACTTATTCTCAAATTGGCTGCGGTTGTCAGAATCTAAAACAAATAGAACCTGAACCACTAGGGGAGACATAAGTAGGATAGTTTAGGCCGGTGAGCCCTAAGCCTCAAATTATATTGAAATGTTTTTAAAAATTACAAAGCAAAAGTAAAACTGAGCAAAATTACATTAGGTCAGTCCTAATCTTATAGGTCTGTTTTGTCTTTGCCTTGTCATCAATATCATGCATGTCACTGTACTTGTTTGATACTCTCTCAATCCTATAGTATAGCAATTTAAGATTAGATGAAATATTTTATAGCGTAACAAATCTAGACAGTATCACTATTTAAATTTATTATACTGTGAAACCAGAGTACTACGCACCGCGCCAGCGGCGGAGACATGATCAACGTGCGCTAAGCTCAGCCGCTGCGGTGGTCGACGCACACCACGCCGGCGGCGAGACAGGAACATCGGTCGGTCACAACAATCGTCGCAGCAACAATAGTTCTCGCATTGAATCCAACGGCCGTACGTGCCCTAGCTATAGATATCCATAGCGCTTTCTGCCAAACAATTACAATTACTGGTACCACTGAACGTTCCATGATCTTCTTGTTCTTCTTCTGGGGAGAAAAGATTGACTTCTCTAAAACGAAGACGAACAGAAAAGTTAAGACTTTTATAGCTCTATATTCCTAACGGAAAAACTGCTAAAAAAGATGAAAAAACTAACATAGGATGGAGGATTTTAAATTTAGCTAATTTTTTTATGAAGGGAAAACAACCACCCCTGTGTATGTGTGTGTGTCTCTATATGTATATATGTATATATGTATATATATATATATATCTATATGTATATATATATATGTATATATATATATCTATCTATCTCATGTACCGGCTGGCCAAGTGCAGCATTGAAACGCGTTGCACTTTAGACGAATTAATAAGCTGCAGCAGTAAGCTATAGTACATTTATACAGTTGCAAACATCACACTTCAATTATTCATGTACAAATGAGCAGTGTTATACCTGAGTCTAAGTAGTAGCAGTAGTACACTAGTACAGTAAGTGGCAGGGCTTACTATTTCATTTGTGGAAGAAATTTTAATTGCTTGGCACCGGTCACCGAATTTCGTGAAATTCGCTCGAATTCTATTTTAAATTTGAAATGTTCTGAACTTAGCTGGTTTACAAGACGGTTTCTTATTTCAAGCTGAGTGGAATGGTCAAAATTGATCAAAATCGGACAAATTTCATCGAAATTATAAACACAAGTGGTGGTTGTCAGGTTGTGCCGTTTATAATACCATTTTTTGCTATTTATCAGTTGCTTATTTTTCTTATTTGTTAGTCACCTCAATTTGCACAACAAATATAGTAACCATGCACCATCCGAAAAGTTATAACTTTAATGCAAACTTGGGGTGGCTTTTACTTCTATTGGCCTACATGTATTAATATACTTATATAGATCACAAATTTTTGTTGGTGAGAGGTAAGGATCCCATATAGAGGATACTTTGTAGATTTAAATTTGGAGCATTTTTTTCTTTTACCATAAAAGAATAAAAGAGGCATCTGAGTCATTGGACGATGATCTGGTGGCTAAAAAAGTATTGATAGACAAAAATGTGAGTTATTGATTGTTAATCTCTAGTGGTTAAAAAAGTAATTGATAGATAAGAAAAATATTACTTATTGGCTGTGTGCCCATTTCCAGTCATTTTTATAGAGTTTGAATATTACCACATCTTTTTTCTGTTTTTTTCTTTTTAGTTCTATTACTTATTGACTGTGTGTTTATTCGCAGAGACCGAAGATGTAAATCATTTTCATTATCTAAAAAAGATAAGAAAAATATGGGTCATTGGATGTTGATCTAGTGATTAAAAAACTGGTACTAATTGATATATAAGAAAAAAATAGTCATTCGACTAATTGATATACAGTGTCATTTTAAAGCGTGAAAGCTTCGCTGAGCCGGCTAACTACCAAAGTTGGAAAATGGGAAGTGAGCCATTCAATTCTCTGATAGCCATCTCGCTCTCCCCTCTGCTTATAAAAAGGCAGGGGTTGGCCTCCATAAGAATCATAAGTTGGCGAGCTGAGCAAGCGAGAGAGAGAGAGATCCCAATCTGCTAGCTGACGAACTAGCTCATCTGGCGGCAGCCATGGCCATGGGCTCCCCCTTGTCTTCTTGGCCATGGGCGAGCCTAGGCTCTTACAAGGCAAGCACCTGCACCTGCAGCTGCAAACCATTCTCTAGCTCGCTCGCAGCAATCAGTGTGGGGTCGTTTGGTGATCTGATGGACTGAACAGGGTTTCTGCTTTGGATGCAGTACTTGCTGTACGGGCCGGTGGTGGCGAAGGTGGCGCAGGAGTGGAAGGAGCAAGGGGGGTTGCCGCTGGGGACGTCGTGGTGCCTCCACCTCCTCGTCCTCCTCGCGCTCCGCTCGCTGACCTACCAGCTCTGGTTCTCCTACGGCAACATGCTCTTCTTCACCCGCCGCCGCCGCGTCGTCGACCACGGCGTCGACTTCCGCCAGATCGACGCCGAGTGGGACTGGTAAGTACGTCGTCGATTGTGTATAAGCTCGTAGTTTTTTTTTAATGAAGTGGTAGTACGTGTATTTACTACTCTCGTCTGAGCTGCACCTGCACGTACGTATCACATATGGCCAATGTAAGACTCATCTCCTATGTATTTTCAGACCAGAACAGCACCGAAAACGAGTTAGTTTCAGAGTAATATTCTTTTGCGTATGCAGATTGCATAGAGGGGTCAGATATTCCGTATATATTTAGATGTGCATATATAGTGCTCACTGTGGTTTGCATAGTTACAATGCTAGCTCCTTAATTCTTCAAGGTTTGGATGGGCATAGCATGGGCCATCGTCTATCAAATCGTCCCGGCCGGTCTATAGCTTGCCACGACACACATGGGAGTAAATGCATCTGCAATAACTTCGTCGTCTGCATTTTGGGTTGTCCGTTGGTGGATTGCGAAGAAGCCGAGTACCATGGTTTACGTGCGTGCGTGCGTGCGTAGGTCAGGAAGCAAAGCAGCTCAGCTCATTCAAAGCGTATGAGACCGGCCGGCCGAACAGCCGCTTTCTAATGGTTGCAAGCATCTATAATTTACACCCTCCGTTTCCTTATATATACGTTTTTATATTCTAACTCTTTCCGGTATAATTCATTCTAAACCTTTGTATTTTATTTTTCATTACATGTTTTCTCTTGTCAAATAAATATTATCATCTCATAAATAAACAATTCTGTTTTTTTAAATAAAATAAATAGGTGATAACAAAATTATTTAGTTTGAATTTTTAATTTTTAAACTTGGGTTTAAACTTGTGCAGGGATAACATGGTGATCATGCAAACCCTAATCGCGGCCGTGGTGGTCAGCTGCTCTTTCTTCCCAGCCACGTCGGATCTCCGTTTGTGGGACCCGCGCGGGTGGGCCCTGGCATTGCTGCTGCACGTGGCCGTCTCAGAGCCGGCCTTCTACTGGGCCCACCGGTGGGCCCTCCACCGGGCCCCACTCTTCAGCCAGTACCACTCCTTGCACCACTCGTTCCCGGTCACCCAGCCGCTCACGGGTACGGTTACTCGTCGTCGAAACCTCATTAGGGCCCACTAATCTCGTGGTAACGATGTATTAAGGAGGGGGTTAGTCGCATAATCGCCTGATTAGTTGCTTCTAATCTGTACGCGCAGCGGGATTCGGCACGCCACTGGAAAGCCTGATCCTGACGCTGGCGGCGTGGGCCCCACTCGTCGGAGCCTTCCTGGCGGGACGCGGCTCCGTGAGCCTGGTCTATGGACACATCCTCCTCTTCGACTACCTCCGGTGCATGGGGTACAGCAACGTGGAGGTCATTTCACACAAGACCTTCCAGGCCCTGCCCTTTCTCAGATACCTCATCTACACCCCAACGTGAGTCACTTATAATTTCCATAATTTTAACTCCATTGAAGTTTTTCGAAAGTGAAATACTCCGTCTAAGTTTACAAAAAATTAAAAAACCAACTTAAATGAATTTGTTATCCTCTACTTATTCTGATTTAAAAATATGAGTTGCTTATTTATAAAAAAATAATATTTATTTGATAAAAACAAACATGTAAGAAAAGTTTAGAACAACTTGTATTTATAAAATAGTTGAGAAGACTACAACAAGTTATATAAGTGATCAGAGGATTAATTCACACAATATATTGATTGGTTTTGCTATAGCAATCGCACAGAACAATGTGAATACATATATTTCCCGTTGGTGCCATTTGCTGATGACAAAAGAAATCCCAACAGCATCAACAAAAGAAGTGCCCTACCCAGCTAAAAGACATAATTTTTCAGTCGGACCGTTTTGGTTCCACTGTTTTAAAAAAATCTAAGATTTTTTGCATTCGATGTTAGGGCCATCTTTCTTGAGAGCCTTTTAATGTTGCACCCGTTTGTACATGTGCCCTGATAGGCATGCATGCTCTTATGGAGACACATGCCAAGTGCAATAGTAGGCGCCACTGTAATGGTACCACCGGCCCCAATGCAACCAACTCATGGCACTCGAAAGAAAATAAATTCAGTGGAAGTAGGCTCTAAAGCTCTTCCTTAAAAATCTTGTAAGAGCTATTAGATTATCTTAGTCTTTTGTACGATATTAATCCAGACATGATCTTTGTAGGAATGATTTTGTAGTCTATCCTATAGAATTTATTGGTGGATTAGCCAAGTCGTTCATGTGGCCCTAATTCATATGAACTCTCAGCCCATCCACAGAATTTATGTCCCGAAAGATGCCTAACAATATGCCGAATTGAAGTGTTACGGCCAGTGCCAACTACCCAAATTTATTGGGGAGGGATGGCGGACATTGTCACGTGTAGACCTTACTTAAGACATGTTTTGGAATGTAGTAGCCTGTTATCTCCCCACTAAATCACTAATAATGTTGTCGTGATGACAGCAAAATTCCTTCTCCAGAGAAAGTCTATCGAAACTGAAGAAAGAAAGCTGATCATAGAAATTACCCTATGTATAATTAAGTAGGGTCGCTGTTTTTGTTACTGTACGTGAATCAATTGTTTTGGCATATGATTTGCCAAGTGGAATATGGGTCATAATTAATCTGCTAAAGAAGACGCTGCCCTGTCCTGTCCTGGTCAACCGTCAACGAATTGATCAAGTATCCTCAAACCAGTGACTGCATTAATTGGCCTGCTTATTGAAAATATTTGTATCCCCGGTCAGTTTGCTGCTACCTGTGACCTAATTTAACTATTCTCTCTGATTTCTTATATAAATCTTTTAGCATTTTTTTAAATATAACTCATTATATAACTTTTAATCACTTTATAATCTTTTCTTTTATATTTATTCTTATCAAATAAATGTTATCTCTAACTCACATTTTTAAAGCAAAATAATTAAGTGATAACTAAATTATTTGATTTGATTTATTAAATCTTATGCATTCGTCCAAAATATACAGCTTCATTATTCATAGAGAGTACACATAATTGGTCTACCATATACCCCACAGAAGCCTGTACTCCGCACAGAAAAATTCCCCATCTTTGTCAGGTTAGCAGGCGATTAAGAAAGCTGACCGTGTTGATGTAACGCGATTTTTTCGATTTTCTTAAAATTGCTGAAATTTCATACAGTATATTTCTCTGTCTTACAAAGAGATTATTTTTGAAATAAAATTGATAAATAAGTTGTATGTCTAAAAATTAAAGTGTTTCTCATTAAAAAAGTAATATTAATTTGTAGTTAAAGAGTATTGAAATAATAAAACTCATTAATTTGTAAACTGAGAAAGTAAAAGTGAAATCTTTTTGAAACAAATTTGAAAAGCTAAAAATAATTCTTTTTTGGTACAAAGGGAGTACTGAGCTCCCTCCAACTCCTTTAATTGCATAAACAACCAAAGGCTAATGATAAGGTAATCAAGTGATCAAACGATTCTCTTATCCGGCTAGTTAGTATGCATCTAATTGGGCAAGTGGAGTCTCTCAAACCACAGTAGTCTGAATAGAGTTGTTGGAAAGGAACCCTTTGCAATTGTGAGCCTGCATGCTGGTAATTAAGACGGCTGCTAATCCTGTGAATGCATGTGGTGATGTGCAGATATCTCAGCTTACACCACAGGGAGAAGGACTGCAATTTCTGCTTGTTTATGCCTCTCTTCGATGCCCTGGGAAGGACTCTCAACTCCAAGTCTTGGGAGCTTCAGAAGGAAATCGACTTAGGTATACTAACAAACTGACGGCATCAGATCAATGTATCAATCTTCAGAAATAGCAGATCAGTCTCTGCCACTGTGCAAGAAGCTGAACCGAAGAACTGAATTAACACCGGTTGGTTCGGTGTTCAGGTAATTAATCGGAGTCGCCATTTTTTTCTCTGCAGGTAAGAACCACAGGGTGCCGGAGTTCGTGTTCCTGGCGCACGTGGTGGACGTGTTGTCGTCGATGCACGCGCCGTTCGCGTTCCGGTCGTGCAGCTCGCTGCCGTTCGCCACTCACCTCGTGCTGCTACCACTCTTGCCCGTCGCCTTCGGCTTCATGCTCCTCCAGTGGTTCTGCTCCAAGACATTCACCGTCAGCTTCTACTACCTCCGCGGCTGCCTCCACCAGACCTGGAGCGTCCCCCGCTACGGCTTCCAGGTCACACAGATTCAGCTGACCTTAATTTTTCTATTAAACTGATTGGTGCATATAACTTACTGTTGTCTTTTAATCTGCTGTAGTATTTCATTCCGTTTGCGAAGGAGGGCATCAACCGTCAGATCGAACTGGCAATCCTGAGGGCCGACAAGATGGGCGTCAAAGTAATCAGCCTTGCTGCGCTCAATAAGGTTGGTAATAATATCACACGGATTTGATCAAGTAGCTATATGCATTGCATTGTTGTGTTCCAAACTCCCAATCGTACTAGCTATAGACTATAGTAGTACAGGAATTCGTACGTTTCATACGTATTGGCTCGATGCAAGCCGCAAGCATGCGAGTGAGTGTCTATGTCAGTATGTCTTCCTTTGTCAGGACAAGTCAAGTGCACTAGTTGTTAGCTTGATCGATTCCTTTATGGCGCGCATGTAGCCGTGCTATTCTGCAACTGTGCATCAACTGGGCTTTGGGCAATCCACCCCTATGGGTAGGGCCAGGTAGTTTTTTCACCTACAGGTCTAACAGAGCCAAAATCTACAGTAGCATGAGGACGAGTGGATCCCCACGATAACCACATGGCCCCAAAAACATGAATCGTCACAAAGAAGAGATGCCAAGTGGGCCCTAACGGGTTTTCAGTACTCGTTGGGGAAAAGGACCATAGACCAGCTTTGGCCCTCCTCGTTGACCCAGGGTCAGGGCTAGGGAAGGAAGTCGGGGACGGGTGTGGCCTATTTGGTCTCAATCCCGTCCTAATAAATTTTTAATTCTGAGTAGGTAGCAAGCTAGCTAAACTCTTGGCAACTCTATGGTTCTTGACAGAGGTGGCTGAACCAATAATTGTGACACCGAATTTGTTTTGACAGGTGGAACTGAAAATTTTCTGTTTTTTCTCTGTTTTTTTTGGTTTGGGAGAACAGAATGAAGCGCTCAACGGGGGTGGCACGCTGTTCGTGAAGAAGCACCCCAACCTGCGGGTGAGGGTGGTGCACGGCAACACGCTGACGGCGGCCGTGATCCTCAACGAGATCCCCGGCGACGTGAAGGAGGTGTTCCTCACTGGCGCGACGTCCAAGCTCGGCAGAGCGATCGCTCTCTACCTCTGCAGGAAGAAGATCAGAGTCTTGGTATGCCCACATTCACACAAATACAAGGGAAATGATTCAACTTGCATGGTGTCTGTTCGTGTAAATGATTCAAGTTCGTTGTGTTTGATTGTTTGCTCAGATGCTGACACTGTCGACGGAGAGGTTCATGAATATTCAGAGGGAGACCTCTGCAGAGTTCCAGCAATATCTGGTGCAGATCACCAAGTACCAAGCTGCACAGAATTGCAAGGTGAATGATTGTCTTGAAGTGAATTGTTGTCTTTTTTCTCTCGTCAGCTTAAGCTTTTGGTTGGAGAATTGACATGGTGAATGATTGCAGACATGGATCGTGGGCAAGTGGTTGTCGCCGAGGGAGCAGCGGTGGGCGCCGGCGGGGACGCACTTCCACCAGTTCGTGGTGCCGCCGATCATCGGGTTCCGGCGGGACTGCTCGTACGGGAAGCTGGCGGCGATGAGGCTGCCCAAGGACGTGCAGGGGCTCGGGTCGTGCGAGTACACGATGGAGCGCGGTGTGGTGCACGCCTGCCACGCCGGCGGCGTCGTGCACTGCCTCGAGGGATGGGGCCACCACGAGGTCGGCGCCATCGACGTCGACCGGATCGACGTCGTCTGGAACGCCGCGCTCAGGCACGGCCTCACGCCGGCGTAAGGGCCGGCCGCCGCCGCCGCCCTCCACCCCTCTACTTGGCAGGCGTACGTACAGCTAGCCGCCCGGGGCGCCGAATCACTCGGCTATTGGATCGTGTGTTGTGCTGTGTTGTGTGCGTGTGTGCGTGTGTTGATATCGTACGTAAGAAATACCGCAAACGGCGAGAAAGAATGGCTGGTTTCCTCGATGGATGGTCTCGCTTGCTTCATCTGTGTTCGCCGGCGATGTGGGAGAAACCGTCGCGGCGTGAGTCCGGCGGCAACGGCCGCCGCCGCCTCCCGAATTAGACTAAACCGTAGGCGGGCTTTCTTACGGTTGATTTTTTTCTGGGCCACAAATCGGGACGGCACGCGACGCTAGTGCTGGCTTTGCTCCTCTCCCTGCACGAGCTATTCATCATTTCTGCATCTAGCATTGCATTTTTGTCAGTTCAGGTTTCAGTACAAGTAAAATATTAAAGAATCTATACTGAATCAGGGGGAAAATCTAGTAGGAGCAGTAGTTTTTGGACAGAATAATCTATTAAACATTCGATTAGCGTGTTTGTCCTCTGCGAAAGGACAAGTAGTGACTAGTAAACAAAGAGGTGTTCTACGCTTGACTGTCCTGAAAAGAAGTGGTACATCGATAGAAAGCAGAGAAAGTGCCATCTCGTGACAGAATAGCTTTTGTAACAGCAAGCAAACAGCGCTGCCATACTAGGCCTGACTTCTCCTCCGGTTTAAAAGCTATCAAAAAATCAATTTTTTTCTTCAAATGGCCAGAAATCACAAGCAAGCAGCAGTGCAGCACCTATTCTGGTTTACAGTTTGCAGTTACTTGAGTGACTTCATGTCTTCATGCTCCAGGTTGTTTTCTTCGGTTGCGACAGAGAGAAGCAACCATGCCTCGAACCACGTGCGCTGTTACGGTTGGTGAGACTACCGGCAAAATGAACAGATAGACATAAAGTAGCCCTTTAGTTTGCAGCACGCGCTGCGTTGGCAAAAATGCAAAGCTTCTTTGGAACAGAAGGAAAATTGCTCCTCGCGTGTTGCCGAAACCTCTGAGTCTCTCAGAGTTGGGCAAGAAAAATGAGGTGGGCAAGAAAAATGGGGTGAAAAGAGTTGTTGTGATCTGTCTCAACCGAAAATTTTTGCCATCTAGAAAAAAAATGATATAGCCTCCTTTGAGACATCGAGATTATAACATGCTCTCAGCTATTAAATGATCTAATGATCTATGTAATTTATTGGTTAGATAATTTAAATCATTCAGCCAACCTAGTTATTGTGTGTGCTTATTGTGTGTTAAAAATAAAAGACTTGTCGTGACGGTGGTGGATAAACTGATGGTACCCTCGGACCGATGTACATGTATCCACATAGGGGAGTCAACGATCTGTGTGAGGTGGGTGTTAGCGAGTGCTAGCAATCAAGTCTACGAGACAACGAGTGGCATGTGTTGGCTCGCAAAGGTAGGGTTTTGCGTCACCTCCTCCTTTGGGCGTTGAGTTATGAGCCCTATCAAATGAGAACATAAATAAAATTAGAGATATCAATTATTTTTATACTGAATGATAATTCACATATAATTTAGAGCAAGCAACCGAAGAATATGTGTAGAAAATAACGCCAGTGGTATAGATAATTGGTTTTCACATGATTGTGATTATTAGTCTCCAAAATTATAATTATCACTTAAGCTACAAACAATTTTTTCTTTTGATAAATAACCTGCTGTTTATTTAATCTTAATCTTGATTTAAGATTTCTCAAAAGGACGAAGCCTTTCTAACATGTCTCATCTGTCCCTTTGTTTCATTCGTTTTGTTATTTTTCTCTTCATTTAGTGAGGACAAAAGCCCAGTGGCGACACAAAATCACCCAAAATTTTATTAATTTGCAAGTATGACCACGTGCAATTTCAAGTGCCGATTATGATTAACTGATGAAGAAATTTTTCTGTTTGGACAACAATTTAATTATTTTTCAAGCAAAAGCTGTTGATAGTCCGGCCAAAGAGACCTAAATCTCCCGGATCTTTTCCTTCAATTCAACAAATGAGTGAGAATACAGTCTACGTGCGCATATAATTTGCAAACTCTCTGGGTTTCATCAGCAAAAGTGCTAAAATAAATTTAAAATAAGACTCGCCAGTAAAGAACAAAAAGCAAACACCCTTTTCGAATTCGAAATTCGAAATCCCCCTGAAAACTACGTTAAATCCCACGAGGACGCCGCCGCAATAGGCCCACGACTAGTGGTAACCCCGCACGACTCGAGGAGGGAGAAGGCGAGCAGCCATGGCGCGATGCAGCAACGGGCTCCTGGGCCTGCTCAACGCCGGCGTGCTGGTCCTCGCCGTGGTCGTCCTCGGCGGCGGCATCTGGCTCAGCCACCGAGCGTCCACCACCGACTGCGAGCGCTTCCTGGAGCGGCCCGTCATCGCGCTCGGGGTCCTCCTCCTCGCGCTCTCCCTCGCGGGTCTCGCCGGCGCGCTCTGCGGCGCCTCCTGCCTGCTGTGGCTCTACCTACTCGCGCTCTTCCTCCTCATCGCCCTCCTCTTCGTCTTCACCATCTTCGCCTTCGTCGTCACCAACCGCGGCGCCGGCTGGGTCGTCTCCGGGAGAGGGTACAAGGAGTACCGCCTCGGGGAGTACTCCACGTGGCTGCAGAGGAGGGTGGAGAACTCGCAGAACTGGGCTAAGATCCGGAGCTGCCTCCAGGACGGCAAGGTCTGCCAGAAGCTCGGGGCCAGGAATCAGACGCTGAGCCAGTTCGTCAACACCAACCTCTCCCCGATTCAGGTGAAATGCTTACTCTGTTATTCTCGTTCGAAGCATTTACATGGGTTGTTGATTGCTCTCTCAGAAGTGTTTGGTTGTTGGATTTGGGGATTTAACGCAGAGATTTCTAGGTCGACAGTTGTTTTGAGGATGTTTAGTTGTGCAATTTCCGTTTGGTGGTCGAATATTTCTCGTTAGACTTGATGAATTAATCAATCATGCGTGATTTCTGAAGGAATTAGAGCCTATCTTCTGCTCGCTATTTTGTAGTTACATTTCCCCCAATAGAATATGGATGATAACATGATGTACATGCCTCGCTATCACTGCATGTGGAGTTCAGGAGTAGGTGCACTTTGCGAATTCATCATAGAACCGGTAGAGGAATCGTTAGGTACCATTATCATATCCACATGTTGTACATGTGACTTGTGAGTTTGTATGAATAATTGTTCCTCAATTCATATGCTGCATTGTCAATTAACTCAATTTCTACAGCACTATCTTCAGTTATGTTCCAGTTATAATCATCGTTATCAATTTTCCTGTGTATTGTACCACGTGCTGTTACTTGTTCTTTGTTGCAATTACTTATCTATGGATACGGCTAGCAACTTGGCATTTCTGGTTGCATTGCATTGTACTACAGAAGGGGGTTGGTAAAGATTAAAACAAGACTGGAACTTCTGGTATGGTACATTGATAATTAATGAATAAGGCATTGAGGCTAGCAACTTCAATTAGATTTCAGTTTGGCAATGGCATGTTTCTGTATAAATGAGACATGATATATTTCACCACATCCGGAGATTATTGATGTAAATGTTTTATCATACATTATTCTCCTTTGAAGTTGGCCAGGTAGGTCTGTGCGGTTAAAAATGCATAAATTTTGATTTGCCTATGTTGAATGTGTGGACCTCTTGTTGGCAATTATAGGAGTAATTCATTAAATCTAAATCTCTCATATGTATTGAACTATTGATAACTTACAGGATCTGCAATTTTCCTTTGCTTGAACTATCATGTTAGCTTTTGCCAAAAAGTCAATGCAAGGTGTGGCTTTTGATAGTCAATTGCTTAGCTCAATATGTAGAGCTGTTCCTTTATTTCTAATCCATGTCAAATATACATAATATTCTGACCTCTTGATCTGATTCTACATAGTACTACTTTGCTGGTGTGTAAATAGAGATAAGGCCATCATTTACCTTGTTTAATTGTCTTATCTATTTCATCCTTGGCTTTCCAATTCAAATGACCTAAGCTTCATATGTATAAGAACTATTGTCAAACTATTCGATTGTGTTTTCTGCAACTAACACACTTACATTATGTCCAGTCTGGATGCTGCAAGCCCCCAACAGGATGTAACTTCATGTACCAGAGTGAGACCGTCTGGATCAAACCTGCTGGCTTCAACTCTACAGATGACCCGGACTGCATCACATGGTCGAATGATCAGACTGCCCTGTGCTATGACTGCCAGTCATGCAAAGCTGGTGTACTCGCCAACCTGAAGAATGACTGGAAGAAGATTGCCACGGTCAACATCATCTTCCTGATCTTCCTCATCATCGTCTACTCCGTTGGGTGCTGTGCTTTCAGGAACAACAGACGGGACAACTCGTACCCGGCTTGGAAATGAGATGCATGGTGACTTATAGGTTCTTAGGGTGCGTTCAGTGATGTTTGGCTCGTTCCTGTGTGTCAAGCAACCCTATCTTCTGTCTATGTCATCAATTATGTATCAACCATTGCTAGTTGGTGCATGATTGCTATGTTGCCCTGAAACACATAATGTATGGAGGCTCCTATTATCAAGATATGTTGGTAAGCTACCTTTGTAGCCTGCTGCATAGCTAGTTACCTGTTCGTGCATTGTATTGCTTTTTGTTGTGCATATTGCAGGCACATTTCTGAACACGCATGCACTCTTGCGTCTTACAGACACCAGTCGGTTTCGCAGGATTCTCCAAAACAAACAGAGAGCTGCTGGACTGCTGCTAAAGAGTATGCCATTGCATTCCTTTTTTGCAATAGGATTTTGCTTTGATTTAATTTCTTGCATATCGTGTCCACTAGTTTCACTTTGACACTAGACGTGGTGTCGACTGGTAGATACTCTGTGTTGGTGGAAGATCAAAATGTTGTTTTCGCATTTGGTTCTGTAAGTGAATGTATAAACAGAAGTTAACTGGCATGCATATTAATGTATTGTAGAGACAAAAGGAAGAGTCCAACAAGTACTGGTGTACATGCTGTGTGCATGTGAATGGATGTACAATATTCCTGTATGAACATGCTCTTATCTTCCGTACAAACTCTTGTATCTCCACGCTGTCCTTGAAAATTGATTCTGTCAGCTGGCTTGTTTGGGAAAGATTATGGCAACTGTAGGCTTTCCAAAATGGTCCAAAATTTTATTTCAGATTGTATACTCAATAAATGAACTAGTAATCTGAAGCTGAAAAGAAATAAGAATCTGAACTGGTTGGAGAAGCCCTCACCTGCCCTGCAGCCCGGACGTCCTCATCATGCAGCCGTCGCCGGTCCAATCTGATGCGCTCCCGCCGCCGGTCCAATCTGATGCTCTCCCGCCGCCGCCGCCATTCTTGGGACGTGCGTACAGTCGTACACACGGACAATGCCGTCGGTGTCCATCCTTTCGAACTGGTAGTACTTGCCGACGGTGGAGCTCGCCGTCGCCGATATACAGAGGGTTAAGAGAAAAATACAATCATAACTGTTGTATTGTCCCTTTACATCCGTGTGCTTCGGTGTTCTCGTGTGTGCTTGCTTTAGATCGATTATTAGCAGCACATTTTTAACAGCTATCACGTAGGTGGACTAGCAAAATGCCAACAGTTGACACAAAATATTTGTCAAAACAGTGCCATAAAATCATCAGATAACAAGTAGTAGGTTCCAGAGATATTACATGAAATCAGTGAATAATGGGCAAAGCCAGAATTGTCACAACTCACAACTAGGACAACATGAAGGCACAGAACCTGGAGCAGTTTTGAGACGGCAGATCCACTGGTCTCAATACAATGTACAAAGGAGAAATTCTAGTCAGCCAATCGTGCCTTAGAATTTTTCAGATGAAGAAACACGACAACGATGGTTTCTGTTCTCCATATCAAGACAGTACGTTGAGAAAGTGATAGTAGTCTAAAGCTCGCCAAGATAAATCTGCTTGTCACTGCCGCAAGATCCAATGACAGGCTCGGTGGGATGGAAAGCAGTCTCATTGACACAACCGTTGTGACCGGGAAGCTTGTACAAGATCCGCCTTGATGTCGTGTCCCAGATGTAGACCATGCGATCAGCACTCCCTGCAGTGACCTTGCGATTATCAGGGGACCAACTACACTTCAACAGGTTCTTCTCAAAGTTATGCTGATGGCCTGTGAGGGTCTTGATGTTCCGGTTCTCTGGGGCATAAGGGCGCAAGTCCCAGATTTTGAGCTCATTGTCCATCGCATTTGTTAGGAGATATGACCCATCAGGACTGAGCTGCATTCCAGTAATCATGTCCTGATGTCCTTTGAGATACTCTGTTACTTCATTCTTGCGTAGATCCCACCATTTGACATCATTGTCCAGGCCACCAGTGAAAACCTTATCTGCTGCCTCTGAGAAGCTGACGGCTGTAATCTGGTACTTGTCCGGAAGTGTCTGTATAGCACCTCTTTGACGCAAATCCCACAGCTTTGCTGTCCCGTCATCTGATCCACTCACAACCAGAGGTGGCCACTTTCGTGCTGGGCAACATGAGTTGACGAATGATGAGTGCTCAGCCATCTTCTTGACTTGTTTGCCTGTCTCAACATCCCACACTCTGACAGTCTTGTCAGGGCTTGCAGAAATGATCTGGGTCCCATCTGTGGTCCATTGAAGGTCAAGAACAGCATTCTTGTGCCCTCTCAGTACCATGTAGTTCTTACAGTCACCATGGACATACCACAAGAAGATATCCCTATCATGGGAGCCTGATGCTATAACAGTTCCTGCAGGGTTGAACTTGATGCAGTACACAGTGCTCTGATGACCTGTGAGCAGCATTATCGGAGCCTCCAGACTGGATGTACGTTGCTTCCCACCAGGCCCAAGAGTTTGATTAGGATGCTGTTGAATGTTAGCCAACTCCATTCCTGATCTTGGGACTGCAAGTGCCAAAGAATTGTTGCCCGGAGCAGAGAACATCTTGAAGTGTGCAGTTAAGTTCCTGTGGCAAAGACAGTTATAAGATGGCTACAAGAATTGAACATCTCACCCCAAGTCCTATCTACACAGCCACACCCAAGAATATGGAAACAAACAATACGAAGGAGGACAACACCCTTCCGGTTGTATTTTAAAAACATACAATCAAGATAGCAGCCAGTGGTAGATGCAGAAGAGAAACAAATTGGGTGCACCATGGACAACAACAAATGGCAGTGGATGCATCAGGGCACTAGGCTCCAGTGATCCAGTCTCTCCAATGGTGCAACTATGCATTTATCGGCTGTGCGAGGAAAAATTGCATTGGGTCTCATGTTTTATGCAACCCCCTGGCCATACATTTCATAACCCCCATGATCACAGGTAACAACCGATACAAGCCATTGTCATGAACAGTAGGCCAATTAATACAAAACTATACATGACATCAATCACCATTAGCACAGCATGGCAAAACCAAATGTAAGGTAAAAAAAATCTATCAAAGGCAGAAATCAGTTCAAAGTAGCATCAATAGTTTTATCAATCAAATTGGCCATACAAAGGGCTGATCTAGGTGCAAACCTTGACAGGGATAAATCATGTATCACAGCTTAGCGACATTAAGAAGTTGAGTAGAACCATTGGAAGGTTAATAAATAATAACCAGCTTGAAGTGACAAGGATGCCGAGCAAATGGGTCTGTTCGACAGGGGCAACCACAGTTGGTGAACTTGACTGGAACTGTTTATTGTTTGCTAGCAAGCTCCATGACCTTGTGCGTGCAGCCACAATCATAGTATGGACTCTGGACAGGTTGGTGTAGTGAAGCACACTAAGCACGCAATCTGGCTCCATGTAGTGTTTCGTTTTTACGATTCACCAAAAGGCCTGTATTTTATCCATGTCCTCGACTTTTCATACTATGAACAACAGCATGTACCTTGGGATTGCTCGCACATCGAGATCAGGGATGAATAAAATACATGTATAATACCCAAGAGGCCAAGACAGTAGCACCATTTTAGTTTTGACACCAATAATGACTTGGACTCTTCGAGTATCAGTGTATCACAAGCCGCACTAGAATTGCTTAAAAAGATAAGCAATCCTCTGGGCTGGTGATATGATCCAAACAAACATAAGGAAACCCTACACAAGCATAAGGGAGTGAGCTCGTTTCCATAAGAAGCTGCTTCTGCTTCTCATCTGGGGAATTACTTCGTGATCTCTTGAAATTTCTACACTCCATGGTCCATAAAAAAACTACTATCCCCTAACCCATCATCTGCCTCCACTCACTCTTCTCTCTTGCTCACACGGAAATCCAGACACACAGAGCACAGGACAAAGCACCATCTGTAACCGGAGACATCGAAACAGAGAAGGACACAGTGGCATACCCGGAAGGAAACCCAACCTCCGCTGCTCTTGCTCGGAGAAGCGTGCGAAGGCGCGGCGCCCGCGCGCCTGAGGTGGGAGGCGGAGGGTTTGGCCGATCCGACCGGAGAGGGGCGCGACGAGGGGAGAAAGGCGGCGCAGTCGAGCCCTCGAGTGCCTGGACGCATCGGGACTCGTCTAGTCGCCTCAAGGATTGGGCCCACTTTTCTGATGGGCCCGAAGTGATACACCTGGGCCGTCATATTCCTATTTTGTCTATGGGAGGGATGCAGGTCCCACGTGTCATCGAGGGTTTTTCAAAAAAGCCCATGTATTTTTTTTTTGAAATAGCCGTCTCCCTTTCTTCCTCCGCGACGAATGCCCCGCCGCGGCCGGCGAATCTGTGCTACTCTCTGCCATCCCCCAGATGCCACCCACCAGTAACTTCCCCGCATGCGATTCCGTCGGCAGACGCCTCTTCCCTCCGGGCCACCGAGGTCGGCGACGACGACGGGGAAGAGGGGCTCGGTCTCCTTGTATCCAGCCTCGGCGCCGAGATCAGAACACTACCACCCCTGCCCCGGTTCTTTCCATTTCCCGATCCCCACATCTTCTACTATGATCCAGGCTGGTTGCACCTACAGTGGTGGCTCATTGCGTCGCAAGCAAGTCGCAACCGCATGCGCGGATGCATCTTCTCGGATTAGAAGTTTTGAGTTCAACGCAACCCTAGCCTCAAACCCCCTCTGGTAACTTCTGTGTACGCCCAATCCTAATTTCTGCTCCAGCTGCTATTTCATTATGTCTATTCATTTCAATTCAAACTCTGCCGCGCATGCGTGAATCTGAATGACAAATACTATGGAATGTTATGGATGCAACTCAAAACCTGAATTAGCTGAATTCATTCATGGAATGTTATGGATACAACCCAAAATTCAAAACCTGAATTATGCAACTGTCTACCTCATGATCATATTCTTGTAATTGTAACAGAGCTTATTGTGTAATTATGCAACATGCCTATGTTCTGCTCATGTGGGGTTTTGCACTTTTGCAGCTTGCTGCCAGGTGAATGAGTTGAGAACAGGTGATTGGGATGAACAATTATTGGATTGATCTTTATTCAACCTTCTCAAGCAGTCAGGTATAACTAAATAACTGAACTCAATCTGAATGATCATGCTGTGCCATCTGTTCTAGCTGAGCCAACTGAATATGTTACACTTCTATTAGCTAATTGGCCTCAATTCTCATATCGTGTCTAGCCTCCTAGAATTTGGATTTCTTTTGGTTCTTCTGCTGGATTTGTAGAAGGTATATACACATCATTAGCTGTTATTAAAGATATATTACTCCGTACTTATTTCAACGGTTCTATAGAGCGGCAGCATACAGGTCTCTGTTAAGTACCAGTCTTTTCATTTTTCTTTTTTTTTTTTCTATTTGGTAATGAACTAGGAGTTAGGACCTGATACACGTCTATACAAAATCATATGATGGCGACGTGGCGTCATACTGCGTGCTGAGTGTTTTTCTTCCTTAGATTTCTAGAGGAAAAGTTTTGGATTTTTGATGCCCAAAAAACAGTTAGCTGGCACTCAGCAGTAATGGCCCATTATAGGAGGCCCAATTCTATGGCCCATCTAGGAGGCCCAACTCTAGCCCATCTAAGAGGCCCAACTCTGGCCCATCTAAGAGGCCCATGACTAAGGATCATCTAGAATGGCCCCTGACTAAGGATGATCTAGAAAGGCCCAATATGAAGGCCCATCTAGGAAGAAGGCATTGGACAAAGTCCCGTCTGTTAAGGCACAACACAAAGTCCCTTGACATAGGCCTATCTTATAAGGCCTAGGACATAGGCCTATCTAGAAGGTATTATGTCTAAGAGCATCTCTAACAGCCTCTTCATTTTTAACTTTCTATTTGTCCATTTAGCTAACTCTCTAAAAATATTCCTCTCTAAATATGTTATACATTTCAACAGACTCCCTATTCTCAACTCTCTAAACAGTTTATTCTCCCTTTTAAAATATCAAAATATTTCCAAAGATTTGATTTCTTTTTGAAAAAAATACCCAAATTTTCAAAATTTTTTAAAAAGTTCTTTTTATTTCTATTTATTTCTTTTCTTTTTTTCTCTTTCCTTCCTTCTCTTTTCTTTCTCTTTTCTCCCCTTTCTTTCTTTCTTTCTTTCTTTTGTTTCCTGTTTCCTTCTTCCTGCCGAGTGCTTCTTCGGTGGGCGATACAGACGGCCAGCGCCGACTTGGGGGCAGCAGTCTCGGACTGGGCGTGGGGCTGGCGGCGGGGCAAAGACGGCCTAGGCGCAGGGCCGGCTGTGAGGCAGCGGAGGCCTGGGCGCGAGGCCAGCGGCGGACTGGAGGCGGCATCCTAGGGGCAGGGCGACGCCGGTGGCCGTGGGCGCGGGGCGACGCCGGTGGCCGAGGGCACCAGCCTGGGGGCTGAGCAGCGACGGCCTGGGGACAAGAGTACACCGGCGTCAAGGCGACAGCAGTGCGAGGGAGGGAGCTGCGCACACCAAATCTGGCCAGCGAGAAGACTGTTTTAGCCAGCCAGATAGCTATTCTGTTAGACCACGTTTTTTCGTCTAGATTGCTAAAATTTAATTTGAAGAGCTAAACTGTCGGAGAATAAGACCAATCTATATAGGCGCGAAACCAAAGGCGGGCGGGCTATACGTGCTTGGCAAGTGGCAACCTGCCACATCGTTTTCTTTCATCGTTTTCGTCTTCCTCCCGTTCCCTGCACTTCTGCCCGCTTCTCGAATTTCCCATTCCCAGGAGGTCGAGGAGCGAGGCAACGGCGGGGACGCCTCGATGAAACCCTAACCGTCGCCCGATGACGGGAGGGCGCCCTCGTCGCGGGCGGATCTGTGCGGTGCGATGACGGGGGGACGTCTTCGTCGCTGTGCTATTCGTGGTGCTGAGGCGGTGAGGAAGTAAGATATCCTGACTCCACTTTTGCCCTCAAATCCCCATGGCCTTTCCGTAGAATGTAGCCGCTCGTGTTAGGCGTTATCTCTAGATCGGTGTGCGATCTTCGATTCTGCGCCGCTCTGCTTTGTGGCTAGGGTTTTTGGTGTGAAATTCACTCTGTTTTTCATAATCTGTGAAAGGCATAGCATGTGAACAGCGGCATTGTTTGTAATATATAAAAAAAACCAAAATATCAAAGCAAGCCAAATGTTGACCATACTCCCAAAAAGTTGACTTTTTGATCCGTGGCTCGTATGATCGATCGGGAACGGTGGTTACGTAGATCTCGTCGAGACGATTTCATTTTTGGTATTAAACATCAGTTTCGAACAGCCGATGAATCGCAGTGAGATCGACAAATTTCAACCGTTGATTTCTTTATATAAGGAGGGGGGGCTGAATGCATCGATCAATCTAGAAAGGCCCAGTGCTGCGTGAAGCTGCCGTGCTGGTGTTCTCTTGTTCTCACGCCTTGCTCTCCCTCGTGGTGGTTTTTCTCCTCTCGATTTCTTCTCGCCGTTGAATCTTCGCCATCCACCGCAGGTTTTTATTTCTGTCGATCTCATCCACGTGCTACAGTTGTTATCTTCAGTTGCTTCTTTTGTTGTGGTCGCATACGTTATCGTATGGAGCTGCTATCGCTTAGTCTGTTGTTTACCTATTTGTTGCTTTGTAGGTCATCTCAACCCCTTCCTCTACTTATTCTAGGGTTTTTCAATTACTTACCCGTCAATTTGTACGGTTAACTTAGTTGGTTTTACTCCATTTTATTCCTTGCACACCATGTGTTCGATGAAATACCTATGAAAGGTTTACATGCTATTTTCTCTATTTGTATCTAGTAGAAGTAATATTTGTCACTTGAAAGTGACATATTGTTGAAAATATGTTGTTTCCTTTAAGAAAATCCAAGTTCGGTTACTATGGAGTAGACCAAATAACATCGTATAAACGACGTTAAGAAGCGTAGAAAGGATGTTTTGATGTTGTCTGTACCTTGGTTGTGTAATACTAAATATGTGTTTATACAGGTGGTAGCACTTCTGAGCGCACTTAAACATAGTTTTCATTATCGTCACCGTTATAAAGGCAAGTAACATACTATGTTTATATTCATGTCTTACTTCTTTTGCAAGTTAATTAAACTTGAGATGTTGATTTAAATTTAGTCCATCCATATTTATTTAGGCTATTTTGTTGATATCATATTTTATTAAAAGAAAATATAAGAATTGACGTTAATTTACATGCATACATATGTACATATGCATTTCATAAGGTGATAAAGGCCGGTCACTGCTATCGTGCGTGACTCGTACCGGTACATGGAGTTGCATGAGAGGCTAGTATATCTAGCACAAAACTCTCAAATAGAGTTGCATCATGGTATTCAGCTATTCATATGATGATTGAAAAATATAGAATTTTGAGAAGTGAAAGTCAATGCCATGATAAGTGAAAAGCATATTGAATATTGTTGTTGATGATTATAAAATAACTTGTGAATAAGTGAGATATGTTTATATTCATAATTGTTGCTTGCTGAGCTTGTCTCACCCTTTTAAATTCTATTTTAGATTTGTTTACTCGGTGAATCTTTTGGGTATGGGACTTATAGCGGCACATATCACTTCCTCATCTATAACTATAAATCAAACTATGATTAAAATAGTTATGTTTTGTAATATGTAGTGTGTATTGTAATAAGTTGATGTTTTAACCAAGTTGATTTAGTAGGTATAGAAATACTTGTGACTTTGGGTTGTGAGAAGTTTGATATCTTTTTTGTGATATGTTATAAAATACATGTGATTGTGTTATGCATTACATCACAATTATAGAGAAAATATTGCCAATTTTTTTGGTTTTGGCTGTTAATTGTAGATTAGAAATGTAGGACGTTACATTGTTGTTACTACATTTTATTGTTATGCTTGTTTACACCCTTTTTTGTTTGCTCTCTTATTGACTTTACACTCCAAAAGGTGAGGTCTGGAGGGAAGAACGCGCATAGAAGACTGTTCAATTGAGGCAGTTATTTAAGCTGTGTTGTATTCAGCGTTGTCCTGATTGGTAATTCTGTTTGGTTCTACTGTAGTTTAGCAAATATTGTCCAGTATATACACTTTTTGCTTAGGAGGGACCACGTAGAAAGCGGCGACCTCTCCGCCGAGCGGCACCTCCATCTGGGGACCGCAAGCCACCAGACTCTCGCATGACTTCTCCACCAGTACGTTTTCGAATTCTTCATTTGACTCAGAACGCTAATTTTTCAATGACGCGATTTTGGGGTGATCGATTGGCATGATGTTAGGGTTTACGTTCGATGGGTGCTAGGGGTCTGAATCATGTTTGAAATTGCCTCTTGTAATGCTGTCGTACCAACCAGCAATTGTGCTGAGGTGCCATTGGCGAATTAATTACTGCTATTCGACTCATTATTTTTGCTGTGGTGATGCTACTAGGTTCAGGATATTCCAGCGCAATTCTTCCTTCCATGTCATGATTATGTGATGATTGGAAATTGGGAATAGGTTGGGATTGTATGTTGGAGTGTGTTATACAACTGATTTAAAGGGATCTTCTAGCTACACTTTTATCTGATCATGGTAATTTTATGATGTACTTTTGTTCACGGTCGGCATTATTCTGGCATATATATGCAGAGTTATGAGCTTCTGGTGATTCATGTGCTTCACATGTCTCGTGGTGAGTTTTATTATTTTGTTTGGGTCCACGGCATGATTCGTTCTCTGCGATATGCATCTGCAGATAAGATTATGGATTTGAAATTTCTTACTACTGGTTGCGGCATTTACCATCTAGTTGAATGCTAGCTTTGGCTTCAATTTGGAGTGCAAAATATATCAAATATGAGGGCTAGATGGAATTGAGACATGATCATGCAATTATGTCTGTATATGAGGATTTGGTGGGGAATGCTTTTTTGCCGCCCTAAATTAAGCATAGAACTAGACTGTCTGAACTGCTTATTAGATATCTTTTAAATGATAAAAACCAACTGCTGCGGATAAATGATCTGTATTCTACAATATTATAATCGATGTTCATGCTTCATCTTTTTTGCAGAAGCCCTACAAACTCGCAAGTCGCAAAATTTTATTGCTAACAACATGACCCTCTATGCTTAAAAGGCCGGTTTGGATCTCTACCCTACCAAAATTTGGTAGTGTAGGGATGAATTGGTGTTGTTTGTTTTGATGGCAAAATTCGTGAAATGTGAGAGGAGGATGAGGGTGTTGCCAAAAGTTTGGTGGGGTAGAGATTATTGGAAGTGTTTGGTTTGCCACCCTACCAACATCTTGGCTCTACCAAATTTTGGTAGGATAGCGATCCAAACCAACCCCAAATTTTGATACATACTTTAGTAAATAAAAGTTAACAAGAAGGTAGTTACTGCTGAATATTGAACCTCTTGTTATCTTCCTTGTTGATATACTGTTTATTCAGCCTCTTTGCTGCAGTTTTTTATGCCGTGGAAATTGATACAGAAATTCCTAAGGTGGTAGATTATATTCAGTTGGTTACATGGTCATCGCTAAGTCTTGATGAAAACAGAAGGTTTGACTTGTATAAGAATTGAACATAATATCACCGTGTTGTATAAGGTTGCACTATAGGTTCCAAACCAGCTATTGAAAGTGGAAACATAACTAGATGAATTGCTTTCTCAGACCTCTTGGAGTTCTCTGGCTCGGTATAGACAACACATTATTTGTTTTTTCTCTATGCATGTGATTACATCTAAATTTCACAATTTTGACATGTATGGTTGGTGTACGTATTTGTTGTAGTAAATGTTGTAATTGGTGCGAATTGTTAAGCGCTCATTATACTGCATGTCATAGGTGTGAATCATGTGCTGTGGCCTGGCCATTCGCTGATGAACGGAAACCAAGTGTTTGATTTGAAGTATATATGGAGCGGGGTGAATCAGGTAACAACATACTGCTAATTAACGATGTGCATCTATTACGTTCTGATACCACTTGTTTTTGTTGGCTGAATTGCGATGTGCTTTTCGAATTTAAATTTAAATGTTGATTTTCCCATTGATATTTCAGAAACAATGTAGTTCTTACCGTGATTTTTTGATGCTGCCGTTTGTTGCCAGGAGAGTCGAGGCTACAATAGTACAATGGGGCCATCCTGCTACAATCTGACAAAATATATATCAGGGCAATCGATTAATAACGGCCAATAATTTGTCTTCTTTATATGAGGCCTCAATGGCAGCGCATTTGATGGCTCAAGTATTACAAACGCATGCTAATATTCTGTACTTTTTTGGGGGGAATGGACAGTATTGTGTAGTATGGATTATGGTACAGTACACCTTGAGGCTTTAACGGGGACCTCAAATGTTTACAAAATTGTCCGCTGGTTATCAAAATGGCAGACAAAATATTACGACTGACTCCGTACCGCTAAAGCGCTAACGGACGAACCGGATAGGCCCATTAAAACAATACGGTTAGGTCCATTAACACTTGCGTATCGTTGAGCCATTTGTGGCCCATTTTACGTATCGTTGGGCCATTTGTGGCCCATTTTACGTATCGTTGGGCCATTTGCGGCCCATTTTACGTATCGTTGGGCCATTTGCGGCCCATTTTACGTATCGTTGGGCCATTTGCGGCCCATTTTACGTATCGTTGGGCCATTTGTGGCCCACTTTACGTATCGTTGGGCCTGTTTGCGGCTCACTTTGTGTATTGTTAGCCCAATTTGTGTATCATGGGCCCCTTTTTGGCCCACTTTACTTACTGCTGGGCCAATTTGTGGCCCACTTTACGCATTGTTGGGCCCATTTATGAGCCACTCGTATCATTTGGCCCATTTGTGACCCATTTTGCATATTGTTCGGCCCACCTGTGACCCATTTTGTGTATCGTTCGGCCCATTTGTGGCCCATTTCACATATCGATGAGCCCGTTTGTGACCCATTTCACGTATCGATGAGCCCGTTTGTGACCCATTTCACATATCGATGAGCCCGTTTGTGGCCCATTTCATATATCAATGAGCCCTTTTGCGGCCCATTTCATATATCAATGAGCCCTTTTGTAGCCCATTTCACGCATCGATGAGCCTATTTTGCAAATCGTCGGGCCTGTTTGGGGCCCATTTTGCGTATCATTGGGCCCATTTGGGGCTATTTTTTGGGCAAAATTTACCTCATCATCATTATCCTTGAAAAGATCAATCCAACAGATTGTATCTTTGTCTAAAACCCAATTAATGTCACGTGCAACATGATACTCATGTCTACCAATGCTCATTAAAGTCCACATACGGGCTAACCCGGATAGCAACTCTGCAAGCTGAGTTACGATCCATCCTACACATTGCAAAAAATAGAGAAAATGGAAAACAAATATATTCCACTTCAACTACAAACCCGGTTCAACGATTTTGTTCAAAAAAATTGAAATACCACATTTTGTTCTAGGATTTAGAATAGGAAAACATACCCATCAGGAACCTAGGACAAATCCAGAGGCATAGATGGAACTTGTGTGCTCTTTAGACGACCTGGTGACCTCATTCCTGACGGGGCACGGAAGGAGGGCAGGAGGGTGAGCTCCACCACGGATGTCGTCACTGAGCACCGCCACACCATCGGCGTGGCTGCTCGCCACTGATGTTGCTGTTCGCCTAGGGATCCAAGCTGCTACTGTAGGTGGTGGAGTAGAGCAGGGAAGGCGAGGAAGGAGACGGGGAGGAGCTCTGTCGTGGGCGCCGTCGCCAGCCACCGCTAGCTGTGAGGGTTAGCAATGTGTAGCTAGTTGAGAGAGAGCAAGGACATAGAGGGAATAAAACGAGTAGCATAGAAAGGGGTATTTTGGTCTATTTCTAAAGCTTCTCTTTTAAGTCAGCCAAAAAATATTAAAAATAATACAGGCGGTGTTAAGCAGCAAACACCCTGTATTTGTGGTGTCCTATGGCAATAGTATCCTCCAACAAAAACTGTATTTTTTGAGTGTCCACTAGCAAATTTTGCCTCTTGTGTATTGTTGGGCCCATTTTACATATCGTTGGGCCCATTTTATGTATTGTTGGGCCCATTTGCGGCCCGCTTTGCATATAGTTGGGCCCATTTTACGTATTGTTGGGCCCGTTTGTGTTCATCTTCTAATCCACTTTACGTATTAATCAGTGCAGAATCGATCGATGGGCACGTCTAGCAGAAGACTCACGCGGTTGCGCCAGACTTGAGATGTCGCCAAATCGCAATTACGAGTCCAACAATATTAGTTTCAAGACAGGGCTACCTTATGCGAAACTCTGAAATATGGCAAACATGGATATCATTGCGAGCTACCTGCAAGTCTAATAAAATGCGATGATTTCTCCACAAAAAGGGGCGCACAACATAAACCATCTTTAAACAACACTTTCTTGAAACAGGTCAATAAACTTTGGACGCCTACTCTCAGAACACTGCACTATCCTCAGTCCTTCGCTCTCCTTGAGTACTGCACTATCCCCATGCTAGCCATATTCTAGAGTCCGACCTGTAGAGAAACAGAACGGAAGTGTACTGTGAGTATGCTGACATGAATTCAAGCAGGAATTCCACTGGGCTAACATGAATTCTGATAGGAGTTCCAATGAGCTAGTTTGAATCGGCAGCGAGAAGAGACAAGTAGACAAGCTCTTTTGATGGTAAAGAACGATTTTAGTTCAACGTCCATGCCAATCTCTTTGGATTGTGTATAAACCCTATTATCTACCCCAACAAGGTTTTAAGCAGATTACATATACAAGACACGACTGCAATAGAATAGTGTTGAATATGAAAATGAGAAATCGATAGAGTTATGTGGTGATATGCATAGGGAAAAGGATTAAAACAATATGTTACTAATTCACGCAATTAAAATCCATACATTGCTTCAATTGGATGATAATTACAATTCAACACAAATTCCCTTAATAGAAAAAGCCGTTAGGCCACAAATGTTTGCTCATGTATGGTAAATTTATCTCAATCATACTCATGATTGACCAAACAGAGGAATGAACAGAGAGGAATACCCTGTGCATTGTGATGAATGAGGCAAAGCAATCAGACATAGGGTACCAACATGGGATGTATGCACCAGCTAAAGTGTATTTAGCATTACCAAAACAATTAACAAGGAATCATGGATACTCAGGGTAGATCAGGTACAACAAAACCAGGTTGACATGAAAGCCTAGAGTATTATGACACTGACTTCAGAAGTATGATGATGCGAACTTTGGAAGGAAGAAATTTGTATTCGATCCTTAAGCAGCTACCATTGAATTTCTAGTTTGAGTCTGATATTCAGACCAACGTAAACCCTACACAAATAGCTACGAGCCTACGACCAAGGGCGTTTACAGTATGGAATAGTGTGAACAATTTATCATAGACAATTTTCACAAAGCTATATGTCCAGTTGCATGCCTCTGATGAACAACTGCATCACAACAGCCTGTCAAAATAAACAACTCAGCGTCTCAGCCAAGCTGAACAATTGTACTTCAATGACTCCGATGAACAACACAATGACACTAACTTATGTTCAATTTTCACAACTGTGTCACAATAGGCACTCTTAAATGAACAATATAGCCAGGTTGCTATAGCTCTAAATTACTCAGAACTACTACGCAATTGGTGGGCTCATTTGTGAGTAAACGATCTCCTAAAATATCAGACTAACATACTCCACAAAGCACAAGAAAATTCGAAAATTCCTCAAGCAAACTGAACAACTTTACTTAGATCGGTCGAGATCTACCAGAACTACACATATCAACCCCCAGAGACCACAGCACCCAATTTCACGCACCCGCGTCGACAGATCCACATACAGGCCCACACACCGAAAATTCGTAAATTATACTGCAAATCGGCAAATTACATCGCAAAACAACTAGATCTTAATCTAGCGGAGGGATCGGGCAAGTTGATGTAACATACCTAGCCGGACCCGACGATGATGTTATTGATGGGGATGAAGATGAGCTTGACGAAGAAGCCGACAAAACCCATAACGACGAACCCGATCGCCGTCCGCAACGCCACCTTGGAGAATTCTGCAGACCAAAATCACACCAAAACACCATCAGATCCAGCGAAAAACCGTGCCAAATCGGGTTTGAACAGGACAGACGAAGAGTAGCCATCCCTACCCTTGCGGTCGGGCTTGTGGCAGCGCTTAACGAGGCGGACGCTGTCCTTGGCGAACTCGCGGAGGGGATCCACCACGGAATCCATGGCGTCCATAGCAACCTGCTAGATCTCGAGACGAGGCGCGCGTGGGAGTGGAGGTGGACGGGGTGGGGACGACTCCGCTTTCGGCGAGTCTGTTCACGCGAATGGCTCGTTTTATAGCGTGGGAAAAAGCGGCCAGGCTCTGAGTTACTGCCTTCCTTTGTAAGAAAATTACTACTAAAAGTTTTTCATCAGTCTATTTTATAAGTTTCTAACAAAATAATTATTTTTAGAATGTGAAGTTTTTCTAAACGATAAAGATTCCTTCTTTAGATCGAAAAATTCAATAAAGATTCCTTCTTTAGATTGAAAAATTCAATATAAACTAAATAAACTAGAATACAGAAACTAAGGAATACTAGTTTCTCTGATCTTACTAGTTAGATATTATACTCATCAGCTGTTTCTCAAAATCACTATCGTAATTGTTAAGGTAGCGGTGTTAAAAAAGACTAGAATACTCTTCCTATCGTGAAGCTCCACTGTCATCTTTTCTATTTCTAGTCCTCTACTGATAACAAAGATCCAAGAATATTTAGTAAAATTGAAAGGAAAAGAACATCAACAGATTTGTGGTGAGTTAGGCAGCAGGGAGAAGAACATCAACAAGCTCATGGTGACGTGGTGACGTAGGGAAGAAGGGGCAGGCAAGGGTATTCCAGTCATCACGTGTGGCCAAAAATTAAGTTAAAATGGTTTGATCAGACTAAGCGGTATTTTTGTAAGTTTTTGGCCTATTAAGACTTTGTTTGGCAGCTTATAATCCTAACTCATTCACTTGTTAGGATTTTAGTTTAGAATCATAATCCATTTATATGGAATATGCTAGGATTATGGGATTCCAAATAAGAAATTTTATGGTGTAAAAATTTTATGGTATTATTTCATACCCATCTTTTTTTCATGAGCTTCCAGATTCTAACCAATGGTCAACAACTCCGTTATTTGTGAAACGGTGATAACACACGGTGACATTGCGATAACTGCAATTTATGGAGTGCTGATTGTGATTGTCACGATGCAAATTAATCCTGATGAAGAATTAAAGATTCTCTAGAAGATGTGTTCGGCAAAACTAGAGAACTATTCAAAAAATATTTTACAGCTATCGTGGCACATCTAGCAACGAAACATACACATTCTGACAAGCAAACATGGCGACGGACATATCATCTTGTAGCACCAATGGGGTCAAAAAAACGGGCCGTCAAATGAAGAAAGCGACTACAATTATTCAGCTTTCATGACAATGGAGTCAGCGTTCCAGTTTATTTTGAGCTATGAATCCACCAACATGGTGGGAAAATGTTAAGGGCCTACAATCTGCTATGTACCTACTGGCAACAAGAATATGGCATCAGGGGAGCATCTGAGCTTCTGCAAATTGTGTGGAAGCCCAGAGACAACCCTCACCTCACAAGAGGAAGCCATGTGGAGAAGAGGAAAAACTACTACCAAGCAAACAATGTTTGATCCAGTTACAGTTTCAAGTAATCAATTGAATCAACCGACCAAAATGAGAGCAGGAATTCTTTAATTTCCCCCTCGTAGCCCTTCAGTTAATATCCTTCCATCCCAGACAATATGAGCTCATAGCTTTCCAAGTTTATGTGCTCCAGTGGTGACCACCGTTCACTGGGCATCAACACCATTCTGATCAGAAAATGTTGGGATTAATCTTCTTCGCAAACCATCGTGTTTAAATGCAGCAGATATGTACTTGACGTGATCAGCCGTTTTAGATCCTATGACTTCCTCAGATGCCAACATGGTAGATGCAGCATCCCTTTGCTTACTGCTGCCATTCATATCAAGAATTCCATTACTGCCACTTTCTTCTACATAAATGGTGTTCTTGCCACCCAAAATTGCATGCCCATTTTCATCAGGGTGGCTGCTTATGTTATCAATGGAAGCTGATCTATGTTGGAACGCGGTTCCAAAAGTTGTGTGATCTGAACTCTGCCTCCTTTCTTTTATCTGGTCTGACGATACTGTGGCACCAATAGATTGTTGCTCCAAGGAAATGTTAGAGCAGATTTTCACGTCATGGACAAAGCTTGCAGAGGTGCTTGTCCCTCCACCATTTCGAGAAGATGAAGTTTTACTTGACTTACTGTTGCTACTCACCAAGGATGATGATGTGTCACTACTAAACAGCAGGCCATCATCACGTTTGACTGGTTTTTCCCAAGAACAAGGCCTTCGAGTGATATCAGGATGTAAGAATGGCATGTCCACTTGGCAATCTTTTGCTGGCAGGTTTGGGGTACATTTATTGTGATTGTCTACTAATGTTTTACCATTGTTTGTGTTATTCTGATATGTGTTGCTGGATGATGGTTCTGTGTAATGTTTTGGATTAAAACCATGAGAGGCAAAGCCCACATTGTGCTTGTCCACATGTAAGGAGTCGCTGCCAGATAGTGTACCACCATTCCCAACAGAATAATTACCATTGCTGGATGTTGCAAACTTATTTCCATACCATTGTGTGTATGGAGAGGATGTGTTGCCACTACTTGCCAGAACTCCTTGCTCCAACCAGCTGAGATCTCCATTGCAATGACCGTTTAACTCTTGGGAGGTATCAGCACCTATATCACCCATTTGATATCCTTGTGCAAAGGATGGATTTGTTCTTGTGGGTTTGTCAAGAAAACCAGGAGTTGGTTTTCCCACCAACCCATTCTCTAATGCCAGGACCAATGTACTATCATCCATCCCTCCAACTGAATTACCTAAGACAGGCCCACTCCATCTTTCAACTTTCACGCCAGCTTCAGTATCAACTTCCATGAAGTCAACTGCATCACTACATGAGGCATGTTCCTCACACTTCTCAGAAGAGGAATGAACTGAAGATACTTCACATGTGGATTTGCCAAATTGCACAGATCTCATGGTACTAGAGTCTTCCAATTCATCAAGGGCATACATTGCTGTTGAAACCGGTGGGTGCATATTCTCATTGTTAGTGAATTTATCTCTCTCAATGCTTCCATGTAAATCCAAGTCTGACTCTTGGTCCATGGTATGCAAAGATATGTTGCTGGATTCAAAATCAACTTGCAGATCTTCTGAGGGTTTCAAAGGTGACACACAGTTTAATCGCACATCCTCTTGTATCAAATGATTCTTCCCAGTTGAAGGGAACATGTTCAATTGTTGTGGCTGTTTCATGAGTTCTTCAACTGCAATAAGTGGCCTAGGACGAGCTGTTCTCCTGCAGATAGTCATAAAGGGAAAAGCAAAGCATGTCAGATCCAGAACAGTGCACATTGCTCTCAGTCTCAGAGAAGTAATATTTGTTAAACCCTTGGGGGAGTTGACTACTTGACTAGTTGAACAAAACAACTAAATATTTAGCATGAGAAGAAAAGGTGCAACATGTGACAAGGAAAGTTTCACCCCACAGCTGTTAAGCTAAAAACCTAAACCATATGAACCAATAACAGAGCAGTATGGAAAGCAAGTATGAGCTATGAGTCTGTCTCTTCGTGGTAATTAATTGCAGTTCATACTTCATGAACTAGGTTAGGTTGCTTTAAAAATGTACTTCCACCATCTTGCCACTATTGTCTGGTTGATAAAGAACAAACCAGTCCATAGTTAGTAAGGCGGTAAGGCGGTAAGGCAAGGGGAGGCGAGGGGAGGCAATGGAGGCGGTAAGGCGTAAGGCAAGGTGACACCTTACGCCCATAGAAAATATAGGATTTAGGAAAAAATATTAATAGATAAGTAGTAAATTCTAAATAGCAATAGCAATATAGCATGATAAAAATAGCAATACAATATCAAGTTGCAATATTGTCACTTTAAATACCTTACAAAACTAAAAAATATATAGTTAAAAGTGCAATAACAAATTTAAAATTATGTCTAATAATATATTTAAAGTTCAGTTCAATAGCCCATTCATATAAGTCTAGTCCAACAGCCAATTTAAGACCTATTAGGTTATTTTTCATCTCTAAACCCTAACCTCTCTCCCACTCCACTCGTCTCAGCTTCCACTCCTCTAGCTGCCACTGCCTCTTCCCCTCTTTCCACTTCTTTCTCCCCTCTTCCGCGCCTCGCCCGACCCCACCGTGTCACATGCCGCTCGTGCCTGGCCACGCTGCGCTGTGCGCCCGCGCCCGGCCTCTCTGCACCCAATCTGCACCACACCCGGCCTCTCCACGTGGAGGGCAACGTTGGAGGGTAAGGCGTCGGGACACCTTACCCTCGCCGAACGCTCTAGCGCTAAAGCGACGCTTTAGTGACACCTTAATAACTATGAACTAGTCACAAGATTCAAAGAGTAACAGAATAGACAACCGGCATTAAGCCATTAACACAATCATTCTAATAGCAATTACCTGCTATATAGCAGCATATAAGCACCTTGAGCATGTACTTCCACCTCATCAACAGCCATAACCTACAAACAGAAGTAGACAAGTAGATTAACCACCAATTATGACAAGTATTCATATGATCATAACATAAAAGCTGAACAAGTACCTTGCAGTCATCAATTTTATACCAGCGTCCTCGGTAATTTTTTATGTAGCATATATAATGCCCAAAAAATGAAGCATTCAGCATATCCAGATGAACAACGACAGCATAAAGATCATATCGGTCACTTCCATCAGTGCTACTCATGTATGGTGTCAAATCTAAATTCATAGGGAATGTAACTCTCTTGTTCAGTTTCCCAAATCTACCACTCTGTGATAACCATATGAAAGTTTGTCATGCAAATATGTCATAATACAAGTATACGATGGCATTGATATAGTTACAACAAGCTGATGTCCTAACCTGGAATCTTTTGAGAGTAATAGTGAGTATATTTGGAGCTTGATGAACAGTAAGTCGCTTCTGTGCTTTAACATAGTCGCTACATCTGTATAAAAGCAACCAAACCATTAGAGGGAAAAAGGAACATTTGAGAAAGAGGGAAGGAACTCAACAAAATATAAGTGGTAAGAAGCTATGCATTTGTTAAAATATCCTTAGATGGGAGATGACACTATTACCATCTTTATCTAGTTAAATGTGTGAGATTGGCAATGGTTGGATGATTCCAGATAATACAGGAGATTTAAGTGGACCAAAATGAGATCATTTTGTACTGATCATTAGTAAGGAAAAGCTAATTTCAACAGATACTCAAACCAAATGGTTTCACTGATGAACAAAATCAAAATTATTATGCCCCTGCAAGATTTGGATGTGTATATATTTGACAAGTGAAAATGCAGAAAATACCGTTCACTTACCCATCGCATTTGTACTTATTATCACCATCAAGCCACTCTACCGCAGTGAACTGATCTAAGCATTCTTCCAAGGAGTCAGCGTCACCATGAATTTCAACTGTCAAGTCCATCATATTCTCATAGCGGTTTGAGACCATTCCACATGTGGTACATTGAACCTACACATGTCCTTTGACTTAGACCGTATCCTTGTGAATTTAGAGCTGATCGAAAAATAATGGGACAAAAAAAGCCAAGTTCAAAGTTGTAGATTGAAAACCTAAATCTAACAGAAACAAAAGAGACCTGAGATTGCAGACGACCGCCAAATATATGCTGAATAAGAGACGTCTCTTGTGTGCTAAGGTCTACAGCCTTCTCACCTCCAAATTCATCAAGGCAAGAAGATTGCATCTTATCTACTGCAAATCTATAAATACAACATAGTATTCAACATTGAGAAAGTAATTCAAAAGAGGCCAAACCAACAAAAAATTAAGCGGAAAGAAAAATCACCGCATGAATTCATGAGCATCCTCCTGTCTACCAAAGCCAAGGTTGCCACCTATATTTGGCAGATGAGAAAGAATGTTTGTAGGAGCAAATGGATGTATACTTTCGCTTGCTCTTTGGATATGGCATTGCAGCTCACACAAGAAACACCAATCTTTATGTCTCTTATAACCTGAAAGGTAGAGATGTTCAACATTGTTTAAATGTAAAGCTATATTTCAATACATAGTCATGCTAAGATAGCACTTACATTCCCTGCTATGATCTGTTCCTAACAGATAGGCCGCAAGTGGTCTCGTACATGAAAGACATTGTAAAACAACATTGGCAAAGCAACTGCAGAAATGAAATGTGATCTATTATGGATTTAAGGAGGCATGTGCAGAGCAAAAAAACGGAGCGCAAGATAGTACTATTCTATAATACCTGTTGCCACAATTCAAAAGTCCACAAGGTAGATAATCAAGGTCCCTCCAGTTGCACAGCTTTAAAAAATCATCATAAGGAAAGATAACCTGTGTATTAAACATAAGTGAAAAATGTTATAGATAATTTTTGACATGTTGCATGCATGATTTTGGGACTTGGGTTAAGAGTGTAATCATTCACCTTGGTTAATTTTCTACGGGCAGGCAATAATGAGATGGGACCAAAACCAGATGACTTATTACTGTTGCCCTCAGATCCACATGATAGCTTGT
>KE372132.1:418752-443764 GCA_000418225.1 Zizania latifolia | reverse complement strand
CAGATTGCCAATGCTTTGACTGACATCCTTGAGAACTGAACAAGTGCACAAACTGTAAGGTAAATGATCCAGAAATATGGTAGCATGTGGTGATAAAGATACTAGGGAAGCAGGGTTCAGGCTAGTGAATCATGGAGTCACTAAACTCTAATTATATGGAAAAACAATGCAAATATAATAGAATCATCCGAGTTACACTCAGAATCACTTTTTCCTGATGGGGATGCACTAACACTCGCCAAAACAATACGATAATCAATCATGTTTTATCTGCTTCGATGCTTACTCATCCAAATATACAGTAGGTGAGAAACTAAAACTTCTCATAGGGGGAACCACATTCAAGACAACAAAAATTAACCCAAATTTCTCCTAATACTAACACCCACCAGTACAGAACCAAACAATCAATCACACAAATTACGCACATGAGCACCACAAGAGATAAGATCATCTCTCTGCAAGTATCCTCATCAAAACACCCGAACCACAGCAGCCCGTGATTGCATATATCCGCACACACATACCAAGCACACATGAATCACATAATTGCGTACATCTGCGGGACAAATTTCGCAGGAACTGGACGAGACGGTAAGATCATATGTGACACCAGGCCATTACAAGTAACAGTGGGTAAAGGAAGAAGTGGTAGAGAAGAGGACGCACCAGTACCGCACGCGCTTGCACCCGGAACACTTTTTGGTGGTGATGTCGCCACACGCGGCGCAGGGCGCCGGGCCCGCGCTGGAGGCTTGCGCCCGCGCCGTGGGCTGCTGCTCCCCACGCGGCGTCATCGGGTCGTCCTGGTGATCGTCGTAGGAGGCGACGAACCCCGAGGCGTCGACGACGAAGTACCGCGACGCGGCACGGCGGACGGCGATGAAGGCCGCCGAGAACAGCACGAGCCCTACAACTGCCGCCTGAATCACCGCCGAGATATCAAGGCCCAGGCTCGCGCCCCCACCGCTGCCGTCCCCCAGCATCTAATATAGCCGGCCCCTAGGGTTAGGGTTCCGCGCCACGCCGCCGCCTCCGACCATCCGAGGCGGACGGACGGACGCACGCACGCGACCTAGCCCAACGTCCGGTCCGGTCCGGTCCCGTCCCGCCTCCGCGCCTGTGTCGTGTCGCGCGCGCGGCCGCCACGGAAGAGTCCCAAGCCGGAGCCGGGAGAGAGGGGGAAAGGAGAGAAGAAAAAGGAAGAGCTTGCCGCGGCGCTTCCTCCTCTTCACTCACTTATTCACTCACTGCAGCCACTGGCGCGTGGGGTCCGGTTATGTGGGCCCTTAATGGCAGTGGGAGGGGTGGATCAGTCAATAGAAATGGTGGGTGCGACCGGGGAAAGCGGAGCGGGCGTTCGGCGTCCGCCTCCGCCCTGCCTGTTGTGCAGGCTCAACCTACTCTGCTTGTACTCGGGTCAGAGCGAAGTGCATGTGCAGCCGGCTCCGCTCGTGTATTTTTTGGTGGTTGTACGTCTTACATCTTTCGTCCAAAAATATTTTATTTTTATCTCCTTATCTATTTCAGTTTATAAGTTAAAACATTTTTCAATGTTATATATATATTATATTATATTATTATGTTATTATTAATAATGGATGTATTTTTACTATAAACACTAATTTATTAACTTTATTTTACAAGTTATTTTTAAAATCTTAAGTTTTTTCAACCGGTTTAAATTCTTATTTCAGATTATGAAAAAAATCAATAGCTATAAAAACTATAAATAAACTAGAAGCGAATTTCTATAAAATGTCACTATCTAAATGCCCTAAGATTGATACCACTCTGTTTGCAGCTTCTCTTCTCTTATGATTTGCCGAGTTAAACTGAATGTTTGTAATTTGGCGGTGATACTAGTGTGCCCAAGTAAAGACTTGATTAGTACAGTCCGTGCATCCACTTCCTGTAGTCGTAATACAGCCTAGCTACACCTACAGCTCCCTCTTACGACCACATCCTGATTAATGACTCCTGGCCTGAATTAATGATTGCGGATGCATGTCATACTCTCCAGTACACAAATTGGCACTTGCATTCACTAATCACTAGTTGATGTACTTATCAAAGGTCCAGATTCTACAGTTGTTGCTTATACCAGAAAAAATGAGCATTTAGGACTATGAGACCTGCCTATCTGTTCTAGCAGCGAAGAGGGAGAAACGGGCAAATCGATCTTTGGCCATCCAAGATCCAAGGCCCATCCACCAGCACGAAATGTCTGAGCTAAGGTCAAGCTTTCTCCTGAAGTTCTGAACATATGGCCAATAGTAGCAGGACTACTAGCATAATTTAGTTACTACTTTAGGCTTTGTTTGGGAAGCCCAAATCTTATGAGGATTTCGGTCCAAACCATGAAGACATTCTAACTTGAGACTTTGATGCTTTGTCGGTCCACGGAAGCCTTTTGGATACCGGATGGGCCGAAATTTTCACGGACCAACTCATATGCTTCCTTGAGTTTTTTTAATAATAATTCATTTTTTTTGTAATTTCTAAAATCTGTATATCAGATTTGAAATTTTGAATAAAAAATGTATTATTAAAAAAAATCTGCTTTCTTCCGAGTTCAGACTCATCAGACACACATAAAATGTCCTGTTAGATCTTCAGACATATATGCCGGTAAATCCCTGAACAACTGAACTAATCAGCTCAAGCAAACTCATGGCAATACAGTAGAACATCTTGCTGACTCTACCCATATTGCTAGTATTATTTAAGTAAGAATCGGTGATCTACTGAACTAATAGGGATCTCTGCAAATAACATTGATGAGAATGTGTGGTGTGGAGGGAGAGGTGGCGCGCGCTTTGATCTCGTTCACATGAAGCGCTCGTCCACACGGGACTTGGAAGAGACGCACACTGCAAGCAGGCAGAAGCTACGCCGTCCAAGGCAGAAGCTAATCCGTTATTAACTGATTAATTAACTGCACTCTCAAAACTAATACTGCATTTAATTATACTTAATTAAGCTACATGGATCGAGTCTGGAGCAGACAAGCCCCTCCTGTCGCCGTGCCAGCTAACCACCATTGATGGGCTTGTCTCTCTGTCTCTACTCTTCAGCTGGGATAAATTTTACCTCCCATTAAATTAATTTGTTCCTGTGCCTACCTGCTTAATTAACTGCTACTTAGTTAACCAAGAGATTAGCAAGTGTCAGTGCCGGTATTAACTGAATCCAGATTCAGTTCAGCGAGCAGTCTGTTTACGCCCCAAATACTTGAGAGTATGAACAATTTCATGGGCACTTAAGAGTTAATATGGGTTAGTGATGAACTACTACTATTCACAGTTTTCAGATAGCGGCTGTTTGGCTCATTCTGAAGAACCAAACCAGGAGGGTTCTCAAGTGATTTGTTTAGCTTTGTGGTTTTTGTTAATATCTGTTTTTCTTGATTTTGACAGTTTCATTGATGCGTATTTCGTGAATCATTCAACCATGCATTGCATCCACTGTGATACGTTGTATGTAGCTGTAATTTGCTTGGAAGTACTGGTATGCAGCTGTATTTTGCTTGCAGATGATTGCACTGGTTTTTTAAAGACTGAGACAGGTTGTTCAGATAAGCTAGACTAATCCATTATTTCCCAGTGGCCTTGGGATGTCACATAATCACAGCTATCAGCTTTCGGCCACTCTGTTCATTAATCTATCCAATTATTTTTTGAAAGCAAACTAGAAATTATATAGTATAAAAAGCTCCGTTATTAATTTATTATTGCATCAAAAGGAAGGTGATGAAGTTATGTTGAATCTTTTCTGAATAATGTGTTGAAGTTATTTGTACTTTAGTCGACATCTATATATACCATACGAGCTAGAGTACTGTGGAACTGAGCTTGCCAGGCTAAGGTTTCCCGACTGTGCTGGTCAAGCTGGCAAGTTGGCGATAAATAAAACAACAATAACACGCACAAGGTATAACCTGTAAGTTGAACAATTACTTCCAAATCAAATAACAATAATATCCCCAAAAATGTGCATCGCACGACATCCATTTGTTTATTTTGCTTAAACAACTTAAAGTAGTAATCCTTTCGTGAAGCTGTACATCACTTTTAACAGCACATAAATAAATAGATGATTTGTCACTTCCAAGATGATCATTGATTATGTTACCACTCTATAATAATAGCGTGCAAGACTATCTAAGTTAATGACATGCGAGCAGAAGAACTAAAAATCAAAATCATTTATTAGCAGTTCTAATTTATTAAATCTCTCATTGTTTGAGCGTCTCTTCCGCAGAAATGCTTATCTCTGCACGAGATACATACTCTTTCCGGTTCCATAAAGCGGGAGATACGAACTGTGTACCACAATAAAGAGGTATTAATCTACTTGAGGCCTCGAGGATGGGTAGGTTGGTTTACAATTAAATTCTCCAAGAAAAGTTGTGTTGATTTATTGAAAATAAAACTAGAGCAATTACAGGAAATTGCATGCTTTTACAGGCTCCTTACAAGGATTAACTGAGAGTCACAATTACCATTCAGAAGTAATTAAATACTCGATCAGTTTTGCTGTTTGCTGTTATCTATTTTTGTACATTTTATACTAATCACTTGGGGGAAGATGACCTTCTGGTAGCAGATAAAATGCTTGTACATAACGTAGTGGATGCATATACGAGGAAGCCTTTATGATACAATATATATCTCCTAAAAAGATAATACTTTAAATGACTACAATATATATCTCCTAAAAAGATAATACTTTAAATAAATCATGGTCCTTAATTAAGTGTGATTAAATTAATTAAATAAAATTAATTTTGCTATAACCTGCTATAGCCCGTTACCTTAACTCTCTCTCCACGTCGCCACTGCATCCCTCAAGCATCACCGCCTGTCCGGACTCCTAGCCACCGCCCCACCCCCGTTGCAACGGCGCCCCGCCACCCACGCCCCGTGTCACGCCCCCGTGCGCCCCTCCCCACCATAGCGGCGCCCTGCCCCCCGTGTGCTGTGCCCCGTGTCCCTCCCTGCCATGCTGAAGTTGTCCTTGATGCGAGGACCGGGAGAAATGGGGAGAGAGGAAGAAGAAAGGGAGAGGAAGAGAGAAAGGAGAGAAGAAATAAAAAGGAAAGGAAAAAAATATGACCTGTTATATCCTTAGATCAACATAATGAACGGTACAAAATAATTTAGTTATACCTTAAAATTCTTCATATATAAATTTACAATTGCACATGGAACTGGAAAAAGGGTAAACTCTAAGTCCTAAGTGTTTGTTTGGTATAATTCTAGCCCTGAGATTTATGTTGAATCTATAGTTTATATATATAATAAAGTTGTTTAAAATTTTGTTTTTAGTATAAAATAAAAAAAAGATATGACTTGGTTGAATATCCGTGATCCATCTATAAATTTAGATTCAAGATTTCTTAGATACAAATTTAATCGGCTCTTAAAAATATCGATACTAAGATTTTTTTCTCTTATAGTCCTGTGCCTCGTCCACCGAGCTAAGCATGTATGAAGGCAACCAACCACCTTGCACGTTCTAAGATGCCAAGCTTTAGTTACTGTGTCCACTAACTACAGAATTACTAACTCATCGATGCACATGGGAGCCTCAGTGTTGCTAATTTTTGTGTGGTGTGATTTTTTTTTTTAAAAGGGAGAAATGCAAGTGTGGCTCGATCAGATGCCACCCCTGCTAATATTTAAAGTGTTTGGTTTTTATTTTATTTGCTCTAACTTTTATCTAATCTTATGGCATGCTACTTTTTTATGAAACAACCCTATTCTACTCGTGGTGTGGCCTTGTATGATCTCTATGGGCGCCCCTATTTTTTGGGGGGAGCTGACTTTGTTTGAAGGGAGAAGTTTTGTAGATGAATTCATCAAGTTGCTCACATGATGAAACATAAAAATGTGGTCACATACTCTCGTGAACACTGTAGAACCTGTTTTCTTTTTTTGCAACTAGGATGCTGTTTAATTAATTTTCTTTATTAGTTCAGCTGGTACTGTGCAGCCTCCAACAATACCATTTATCATGGCCGCCAAATGTTGCCCAATCATTTTATTTTTTAATATTATGCATACTGAAATGGTTTGTTGAGGTAAAACTCCGGTTCGCTAGGAATGATATACTAAGCGAATGTTTGATACGGTTTTAGCTCCGAGATTCATATTAAATTTAGAGTTTTTATAATAAAATAAAATGGTTTAAACTTTTATTTTTAGTCTGAAATAAAAATCAACTTCTTGATTGAAAAGCTAAAAACTGAATCAAACAGGTTCATAGGCAAACCAGCTTCTTCAAAAGCTATAACTTTTTTCTGTATAAATTGGAGAAGATGTAAAAGTTGTTCCCACCCTAACTTTTATAGCTTCTCGGTCCAAACTTCACAAGAATTACCCACCATGTCATTAAAAGTTTAAAAAGTTGCTTTCACCCTAACTTTAACTTCTCAGCTTTTTTACAGCTCACAGGCCACAAAAGCTTTTCTACAGCTCACAGGCCACAAAAGCTTTTTCACAGCTCACAGCTTATAACAGTTTTTCAAAATCTACAGTTCAAACAAACTCACCCTTAATTTACAAAAAAACCCTCAAATTCTCCTTTTAGCAGCTGTAAAAAATCCAGGCATGAGAAAATTGAGGATTATATTAGTGGTCTACTTAACTGCTGTACTATTATCGTGGTGGACAGATTGGCTAGTACACCAATTAGGAGACGGTTTCTGCGTCATTAACGGTACGGCACTCACATGCTGATCTTTGGTTTTGTTGAAATTCTCTTCCTTTTTTTCCCCGAAAGCAGCTTTGCTACATCGTCCATAGTTGGTGGTCTAACAAAGCATTGGATGTGGCCTGCAAGTATTAATAGTTTTTAGAAAAAAAATTATATAACCTATCGACCATTGTACTCCAAATCCTTAAGACCTTCAACTACGAAACCGGACGTTCTACTTTCAAGTATTAAAAAACGTTTAAATAACTCTTAGAGGTGATTTTGATGATACGGCATATTACATAAACGATATCATGTCTCCGACTCAACAAATGATTAGTAATCTAATTAATCATCTAGTTGCAGCATGACAGACAGTACATGCCCTAGTTTGAGACTTCCAGCCTAGCCAAAAAGATCACAATATCACATATGTTTATCTGACCATAAAACTAGCCCAAAAAAGACGACTGCAAATACTAGCCCCAGCATGTTGATATATGTATTGCCGCATGCCCTAGATTTTATATGATCAGCGGCAGTGGTGCTGCTGGAAAAAAGCTGGCAGCACGTTAGATTAGGCTGCTTAATTATCCTCTTGTATTATCTAAAAAAATTATCCTCTTGTGCAAACATTATTGTGCAGATTGTCTAATATCAACCAATCAAGAGGCAGAGTAGAGTACTTTAGGAACAGCTGCGGCTTAAACGATGGCAGTTTGCAAGTGGAACAGTTACTATAGCATCTGTTGACACTAGTTAATTACCACTATGTATATCAGGTAGCTCATAGTAGCCAACTTGGTGAGTGTTGGTGGATCATGTAAGTCTACTTGCAAGCAAGCATGTTCAGTCTTTTGTCTCACTAAGATGTCTGTCTTCAGAGCTTGCTAGCTAGCTCTCTACATTCCAGGAGTCTAGACTGAAAAAATTGATGATTTGTTATTTTTAAGATGATCTTTTTATTATATTATCACTTTATGATAATGATACATGAGACTGTCTAATTCAATGATACGTGGTTTATAATGATAAAAAATCAAAATCACTTTTCAATGGTTACAAATTATCAAATCTCTTGTCCAGACTAGTCAATCCAATCAGCAGGGTTGCCCATCTAACCAAACCTGAATTATATGGGTTCTGATGGTACGATATATATATGTATTTAAATGTCTATATATTTTTTGCCATATATTTGGAGCTTGGTCAGGACTGGAGTGAACCATAGGTGTACTGTGTGGCCACACATCACAAGATGCTGCTAAATTTGTGCTCAGACTAGTGTAAGTATATAAGAATATATCAGAAGTTGCCATAACGGTAACATGATTACATGAAAGTATGAAACCCTTTATTCTGGAATAAAGGTGCTTAATTAACTACTTGTTAACAGTGTCCAGGATTTCCTGCCGAAACCAATGTTAGATTCTTTCTCTTGTTTATAGTATAAAAAGATAGGTCCAGTTCAGACTTCAGAATATAGCTCTTGTTCCTCGGACCGCCATGAAATTTCAAGCTTTGCCTTGCATCTCTCTCTGAAGATTTTCTTTCTTTCTTCCCTGAGAATCTTGAGCTAGTCATATCAAACAATAGTTCTCCTTTGACAGTGTCAGTTACTCACCTCGTTAATTTTCTGTCACTGACACTCTCTAGTCTAGTTCTTCATTGGAGGTTAATTACTTACCGTCTTCTAACCACTCAGAAGAACAGATGGAACATGACGAGCAGTTGGCCATAAGTTAACTGAATAATTACAGCGGTAGAGATCTAGTGCAATATGCTGGCACGATGCCAGCACCATCATAATGCCAATTACTATGTTCACTCAAATGCCATTATAATTTCCCTAGCTAATGCATCATCTAATCAAGAAAAATACAATAAAGCTACTGAGCACGCATCAGAAGCAGAGTTGATACAATGAACCTGGCCATAAGTATATGCTTCTTGATCAGATAGAGCCTGCAAAATCGTCACTCAATTCATCATTTAATACTCCTACATTAATAAGTGGACTTCTATCTGTTTCTTTCCTTTGTTATTCCATTCAAGAGGCAGTGAGGCACAGGCGTTCAGCTCCTCTGCTAATGAAAGATGCAAAAAAATGGCAGCACATCAAATTTGATGTATAAATTAATCGAGGAAAAATGCAATCCTACATCAAGGATATATATCTATTGTAGATCTTTGTTTGGATTGAGTGTGAGGAGTTAAAATGTTCAGATGATTTTATTGTAAGCATGGGCTCCCTCCATTTCACTGTACTATCATACGGTCGTTCGAACTGACCGAGGTACCACATCATCAGATCTAAGAAAAATAAAATGCATGATACAACCATTGACGTTTAGTACTCTCTCTCCCATAATACAAGTGATCAAAATCAGATTTTATCCTAAAATATAAGAGATTCTAACTATTAGTGGTCCCATAAAGCACCTCTTATTCAATTATATTCCTAATTTAGTTTTTAAACCACACTAAAATCCATTAATCAGATGGGTTGTACTAATATACAAGCATTTGTCATTAATTAACCAAAAGTTATCTTGGTTGGGATCTAGTGTGGCAGTGCTGGCACGATGCCAGCACCAATTATGATGGTCGCATTAACAGTCACCAACTTGTCTTTTTAATTCCGTTAGCACCTACAATGAGAACTAATCAAGAGATGAATACCGTCATTAGTGTGTATGTTTCCTGGAGAGGAGATGATAGTACTCATTAGTAGTTGATACACTGGACCTTTGCATTGTGGCTAGAAGAAATGGAGCAAATTTACGGTGAATCTAATCTCATTTCATTCAAAGATTAAAATAATTTCTACTGTTATCTTGATTAATGATAACATCATCAAAAAACAAGTATCGTGGAGATGGCAACTAGTCAGTCAAGCAAAGATATATATGCAAATTCTCTAATAACAATTATACTCAAAATATAATCAATTAAAGTAGTAATTTATTACTCAAAGCCGATGGCTAAAATTGATTCTAAAGTCAACAACTATCCATTATTGTTCGCACAAGGGGCAAAACTCAATAAACCACATAGAAAAATTCTTAGCTTGGTGGGCAACGGAAGATAGAGACGAGTAGACGACCAATGAGAAAAAAAGGAAGATATAGGTGAGAAAGAAAAATGAAAAATGAAAATTTTAGATTAAAACATTCAAATATCAAATATGATAAACAAGAGAATATATATATATTGTAGCGCTATACAGCGTAAGGTGCGCTGTTTATTATTCAGCACGAGAGGACCGTAAAATTTTTACGGCTATCATAAAAGTGCACGTAATTTTTTTACGTCGCGTAAAAAATTTATGTGCACTTTTATGATGGGCCGTAAATTTTTTACGGTCCTCTCGCGCTGAATAATAAACAACGCGCCTCGCGCTGTATAGAATATCTATATATATATATATATAAACTTTATAGCATTTTAATAAAAACAATCAAATTTTAAATCAAAATACAGCATTCAACTTTATAATTTATAATATGGGTAGCTAGGAAGCAGAAGAGCACACAGATCACAGATGGCGCGCAAAGTCGTCCGATTTCTCGAGTACTCCGCATCCCCTGCGCCAATTTCAAACTCCCTCTTCCTCCTCTCCACCCCCGCGCCATTTTTTAACCCCTCCGGCCTCCGCCTCCTCGCTTCTCACCGCGCCCACCACCACCACCACCACCACCGGGGCGGCGACCAGATCGGCCGGAGAGAAAAAATATTGCGGCCGCGGAGGGCCGCCGTCTCCAGTTGCGGATTTGTTTTTTCCTTTCCGTCTCCCCGGCCCGCCCCCTCGCTCGCGCGCACATGGCCCGTGGACGCGATTCCTTGCACCCATTTTTGCCCCCCCTCTCTCCTGCATTTTATACTATTTCCATCACATGGCCGCGCCCTTCTTGCTCCGCTCTCTGCCATTAGATCCTCCGCAAACTCCACCGCCCCCGCTCCCTCGCCTCCTCTACTGCTCCTCCGCGTTGCGTCGCATTGACCACCGGCAGCAGCAGCCTCTCTGCGCGCGGATCCTGCTCCTCTTGCACTGTGCTGTCCCGTCTCTTGTGGCTGTGGCGAGTCGCCGTGCGGCAGCAGGAGGAAGAGGGGACTCAGGTGCCGTTATCTCTTCCAGTTCCAGGCGGGTTCCTTGAGTACTTGGTTTCTCTCGATCGGAATCGCCGGTTAGGTGTTTCGTCGAATGGGTGGTGGGCGTCGTGCGATTTACTCGAGTTGTTGGGTTTTTGCGTGGTTCCTTGTCTGGTTCTTAGTTTGATCGGGTGGTTCCTCATTCTTGGAGCGGATGATTTGATCTCGACTACTCCGGGGTTACTCGTTATCTCGTTCATTTCGTCGAATGGGTTGCGGGCATGTAACAGAATAACTGAAGAAGATCGAACAGCTCGCCGACTGTGCATACTGTTGCTTTCTTGCTTGTTTGCGTCTGTATATGCCATTTGCCATTCTCTAGTGGCGGCACATTTGACTTTGCTAGGTATATACTTGATTTGGTTCTTAGTGAGTCAGGCAAGTCTGATACTTTGGGAGTGTTCAGCTTAGCCGGGCTGGTTAGTTCGAGAGTCATCTTTTCCACCCGCATTCTCTGTTTGATTTTGTGATAGCAGGAATGTAGGAGAATATTAGATTCCATTTGTACTTTTGTTCTCTGTGTCTTCCCTTCATCCAAAGATGTCTCCAGCTGCGATTCAGAAAGGAAAGGTGCCATATTTATGGCTTGGAAGTCGGAATTTCATCTAAAGGAGATCTTCGTGTCTGCTTTTGATGCATTGATGAGTGTTTTCTTGGTTACATCAAAGCTGGAAGCCATTCCAGCAAAGCTGACTTCCTTTTGGCATTTTAGCCACAGAATTAGGGCCCGTTTGTAACACGTCAGGAAATTTACAGGGTATATTTAAACTTCTCTCAGAAATCAGAAAAAAATCCCTCTTCCAAATGAGTCCTTGGACTTGAATATGCATGTTCTGTTCTGATGTACATAATGTCGTATTTTAATCATATTTTTTCTCTCATATCATCCTATCAGCTTCTTCATCAATTTTCAATTGGAAAATCGTCCATTGATTTCGTACATTTAATTTGACCACCTTACATATTCTTTTAGTTTGGCACTGAGTTAACCTGATGTTTTTGCAGATAAGGAGTTGCTGATTTGTGAAGACTTATACCACAAGCTTATGACCTTATACCATTCTAATTGCACCAGGAACATCATAATTTTGAAGTAAAAATGTGTGCTTACAAGCTACATTCGGCAATGCAAGGATTGCATGTTTGAGTGAAATTTCAATGTGACCGCGTCTATAGAAGAGCTTATTATTGAGAAAGATGGGAGACGAATACCTGGCTGAGCCTGAGGATGAGGTTGCACCATCAATGTGGCCTGAGAATATCGGGGATAAACACCAGAAGCAGTTCAAAATGGAGAACCTTGGGAAGGGTCAAGATGCACTTAAGGATGTTAGATTTCAAGAGAAGCCTTCTTCTGTGGATTTCCAACGGCTTATGGAAATGGCGAATTCTGAGAAAGGCGTTTCTCAAATGCAATACTTTGTGAAACACTGGGAATATAAGAGGGCCAATACTGCTCGACTCCTAAAGGAACAAATTGGTCTTCTTTGTCAACAGAGGAAAGAGATTGAACAAAAGAAGCAACAAATACTGGAGGAGCAACACTTTCAGGATGAAAGTTATTATGCTGTTAAGAGGCAAGTACCAATACTGGATGAAGTTTACAAAGATGAATGGAAGCGTCCAAGTAAAAAGAGTGATGACCTTTGTCATAATCAAGAACTTAAAATAGATGCAGAATACGACAGTATTTCGTACTGGAAAGAGAGGGCAATGCAGTTAGAAAAAACACTCGAGGCCAGTCTTCAAAGGGAGCATTCATTGGAGGAAAAGTTGGAGGAAAATATAAAGAATCTTCAGTCACACACACCAGTCGAGGAATTCTCTGGAATGTTACAACGGGCTGATTACTTCTTGCACTTGGTTCTTCAAAGTGCTCCTATTGTTATTGCTCATCAGGTAGGATTTATTTATGTCCACACCTGTTACAACTTTCTATATGCATTGAGACGCCATTTCAAATAAAATCAATGACCAAGCACTGAACATGAATTCATTGACGGGGAATAGATAAATGATAGATACATTTTTCTTTTCAGGATACTGATTTACGGTACCGATTCATATTTAATCACTTCCCAACACTGGCTGATGAGGTAATTCAATCTTAGATGATACTTTCAGTCCTTCACCTTTTCCGTCGCCTTCAATTTTCCTGCTCAATAATGTTTTCCTTCTTTTAATCTAAACTCAAATAGTTCTCATATATTGCAATTTGGTTGAAACATAACCTATTTTTTCAGGATGTTATTGGTAAGACAGATTATGAGATATTGTCAGGTGAGGGTATAGAAGAGATGAATAATGTCAAGAAAGAGGTCATGGCCAGTGGCATACCTACTAAGAGAGAGTTTATATTTAATACACCATTGTTTGGAGCAAAAACCTTTGTGACATACATTGAGCCAGTATTCAGCAAATCCGGGGAAACAATTGGTGTGAATTATGTAGCCATGGACATAACAGATCAGGTGCTTTGTTGAATTTAAATTCTAATATCTTTGCTCAATCTCCTTTCCTTCTGAATCTCGGAATCATAAGATACGACTGTCCAGGTTATATTCTGAGACTGCCTGACTGAATACTTTGTTTCCCTAAGTGCAACAGTACACATTTTTCCTCGGTAAAAAATGGTGTGACCATCCTTGTTGGTCTCCAAGGGTCATAATGATTGTACCTAGAACTACATACTAAAGTAACTCTATCATCCAGTAGAAATATGTTAAATTCCAATTGTCTAGGAAGTAGTCCCTGCTGAGATGTTGATAGTTGGTATTACTGACCAATTGATATCTTTTACACCATATTCCATGACTAGCCTCATGGTTTTAATTTTAATTGCTACCTTCTTGCCACAATTGCACAACCTATTCTCTAACGGTATTTTTTGCACAAGCTGTATTTTCTGCGTTTTGTGCTTAATACCCTTTTGAAGTTCGCTAAGGAAATTGTGTTTTCTACATCATTATCAATTTATATTTTACTTCATGTTTCTCAGCTGCAATACAACTACTTTGTCCTTCAGGTTAAACGAAGAGAGAAAATGGCGGACATAAGGGTGAGAGAAGCTGTCCAAAAAGCCAAGGAGACAGAACTTAGCAGATCTCTTCATATAACAGGTTTGCATATTGTACAATATTAATTTATTAATGTATCTGAAATAGGTTATGTACACTAAATACTTACCTCATCTTGCAGAGGAAACAATGCGAGCAAAACAAATGCTAGCTACCATGTCACATGAGATCAGGTCTCCTCTTTCAGGGGTTCTTAGCATGGCTGAAATTCTTGCAACTACCAAACTGGATAAAGAGCAATATCAGTTGCTAGAAGTTATGCTATCCTCTGGAGATCTTGTATTGCAGTTGATCAACGACATCCTAGATCTTTCGAAAGTGGAGTCAGGTATTTTAAATCATATGATATTTTAAGTGAAATGACACAGTTTTTCCTAATTTTTTAAGTGGTTTCAAGGATATTCTGGATTAGGTAAATGGTACATAATTATAATGCCATAACAAAAATGGGTATAAATACATAATGTAATAATGTATGCCATAAACACATTTATGTTCCCATTGTGTTTTATGTGGTAAAGTGAGAAATGAGATTTACTGTGAGTGGAAATGGTTCTAGAAACTTGCTTCAAACACGACAAAGCCTGGTTGACATATTTACATTTGTTGCTCTAATTAGTTATGTTTCTTTCATGTGTCGAATATGCTTGAAACCTGAAGTATTTTGCATCTGCCTTAATGACCTCAGGAGCTATGAAATTAGAATCTACGACATTTAGACCGAGGGAAGTAGTTAAACATGTACTCCAAACTGCGGCAGCATCTCTGAAGAAGGAATTGACCCTTGAAGGGTGCATAGGTGATGATGTTCCAGTGGAGGTATTGTGAATTAACAATCTTTTGTTCTAGATTTTTTGTCTATAATATTCAGGTTTTGTATTCATTATCATTTATCTACAATATGTATTTTTTGTAACTTAATTGTGTAAATTAAGTCAGAAAATAATGTACCGTTTATAAAAAATAGAAGCATTTTGTGAGCAGGAGAGATCTTTGTCAATTCAGAGCTTCAGCTGACTGAAAGATGATGCAATTGATTTCAACATTTTTATATATTGTCATAGGTTACCGGTGATGTGCTAAGGATTCGGCAAATTCTGACCAACTTGATCAGGTAAGGATGTCATGTATTTTAAGGCATACCAGATAAAACCACATTTTCTTGGATATATCGCAAAATGTGTACTATAGTCTGATAATATTCGGTATCTGGAACCATTTCAGCAATGCAGTGAAGTTTACACATGAAGGGAAGGTTGGGATAAATCTACATGTTCTAGACAAGCAGCCACCAGGATGCAGAATAAAAGGTGTGCAACTTCATATGAAAACCCATTCTGCAAGCTCAGTTACTGCCGCAGAACATTCTTCTGCCTCTCTGAGAAACTGTGATAAAGATACTTTGGGCTGCTCCAATCATGAAGATGCTTGTCATACTGGCATTCCACCGAATAATAACTTTGGGGAGCATGATGGAGGAGAGGAAGCTGTTTGGCTTCGCTGTGATGTATATGACACCGGAATAGGAATACCAGGTTTTTTCATAATATTTGTGTGGTGTACATGATTAAACTTTTTATAATTTGTAGAACATGTCTTTTGTGTGTTTTCCCTGACTTGTTTTGTCTTACTATCTGCTATCACCTACAGAGGAGTCCTTGCCACTGCTATTCAAGAGGTATATGCAAGCTAGCGCCGATCATGCAAGAAAATATGGTGGGACAGGGCTCGGCCTTGCGATATGCAAGCAGTTGGTAAGCTTTTTCTTATATTTCCTTGGATGGATGCATCAGCCCAATTAATATATTAAGGTGTTTATTTTGTTTCTACATGAGAATTTTCTTATGCATGCATTAAACATCCATATCTGGAAACACAACAGTAACATCAATAATTTAATCTGTAACTCAAAGCTGGTCCACAGTGACTTACAGGTAATCATTTCACTAATTTCTACAATGATTTAGGTGGAGTTGATGGGTGGCACTCTAAATGTGGTCAGCAAAGAGAATGAAGGATCAACATTTTCATTTATATTACCTTGCAAAATTACTGTAAAGGAGGATCACAGTGATGATCCAGATGTTATGCCCAGTTCTCATGGTGATTTCACTACTAGTGATATAGAAGGTTCTTTCCTTTTCAAGCCACAAGCGCGGCCTTGTCTTCTGTCGTCTGGAGTTTCAGTAATGAAAAACAAGTTCATCGGTTGCAACCTTATGTCCTATGATCCTCCTAACAGACTAGAAAATTGTAAGCTGTTCTCAAATGGTTTTGCATCAGCAGAAGATAATTCTGCAAACTCTACTTCCACTGCTAGTTGCCAATCAAATGGTCCTAGTACTAGGAGCACAGATGAAGAACAACATGATAATGCAATGGTCATTGACCTGAATAGGCAAGCTGAATGGATTTCAAGCTCACAAGGTGGCACAACATCAGTTTCAGGGCCTAACATTCATGAGGAAAGGGGACCATGCAAAGTTCTTGAAGAGAAGTCACTTCACAAGAAATCCAAGTGTTCTCAAAGTAGCAACAAGGCAAAGATCCTCCTTGTTGAAGACAACAAAGTGAACATAATGGTGGCAAAATCAATGCTGGAGCAGCTGGGCCATGGAATAGATATCGTAAATAACGGAATGCAAGCAATTCATGCAGTACAGCGGTGCCAATATGATATTATCCTGATGGTATGGCAAGAAATATTTCAATCATCTAGTTACAAATGCTGCAGTATATTTATTAGCATAAATTTTGGTAATCCATGCTTGATCGGTTAACCAGTATGTAATCATCTTTTATTTTCTAATTGCCCCACTCCAACATCTTGTAAGCTGCAAAAGTAATACACGGAGGATGCTAAGTTACATCAATATTTCTAGACAACAACTGCAAGTTTTACTTGAAGTCCTGAATAGAACACTTTAATATTAAAAATATGGAGCCAAAAGCTTCTTAACCTTTTAGGTAATGGCCCTAATAGAAAACCTTTTGGATAATGAGACATACATCAATCTGAACCTAACCATAGGCAAGGGAAATGCCAATATATCCACTACCTTGGTTCATACTATAGCTCTATGCAGTTAGGCACTTGCTCAATTTTTTTCCAAACCTCATATGATTTTGTTGACATTGTTTATCTGTCATTAATGTTCCCATGCCACAATGAGCCAGTGCATGTGGTATCTTCTGTTAGTCCTAGACTTTGTTGTCTTTTTACAATCTTAGGTCATGACATTGCTTCATGCTGTGATATCAATCTGTATATCAAGAAGATCAACAAACCAAGTGAACTTTTACCTTTATTGGAACATTTTGCCTCTTCCCTTCTGCTGATAGCTAATGCTGTCTACTTGACAGGATGTTCACATGCCAGAAATGGATGGCCTACAAGCCACTAAATTCATCCGTTCTTTTGAGAATACTGGTTGTTGGGACACTTCTGTAAAGCCTGAACATGATCAGATGATATCTGGCTCAGCTATGTCGTCTGATTGTGCACGCATAAGAAAGCAAGGGAAGCGGGTTCCTATAATTGCAGTAAGTTTGTTTTCAAGGAATTACAAATTCATGCTAACTAAGATCTCTATAGCAGGCTTGCTCCAATGCTAGTTTGTATATTTCATGTGCTGATGGTCATTGGCAAAACAAAATTTTCCAAATGCTCATGTTTAGAATGATATACGCCACTGAGTGTGTGCCTTGTTTTTATTTTTAGAGAATTGGCCTAGATCTTGGAAGTATTTTTTTCTTTCATTTTCTGACATTGCTAAGCATGTCGGTTATTAGGATCGAGGACTTTTATAGAGATTGGATCATACATTAAATCCACGTTTTTCTGGATACTGTATAATCCCAAAAATTCTTCTGTTTCATTGCAGATGACAGCAAATTCATTCTCAGAGAGTGCTGAAGAGTGCCTTGCTGCAGGCATGGATTCCTACATATCCAAGCCAGTGAACTTCCAAAATATAAAAGAATGCCTGCAGCGGTATTTGCCATCTCAGTGACTGACTAATTATTGTAAAGGAGAAAGGCTATTTGTAGTTAGGAAAGTTTTGTGAAATCCTATTGTTCTTTTCTTGTAAATCTTGTTATCTGGATGCATCACGAATGCACAATAAATATAGGGTGTCCTGTCTTCTCAACCATTACCTTACTGTTGGGAGACAGTGACAGAACTCTTTTTTGGAGAGCATTCTGACCTAGCGCCATCAGTAAGATCACATAGCTAACTCAAACTGTAGGGTCTTCATTTGTTTTATGGGACATATATTGTATCACTTGTATATAGTTCTCCTGGAGGTTCTTATCTTTTTGCAATTAGCCATCTGTATAATGACCAACATCAGTTTAATAATGATGATGTGATGAACATTAAAGCTGTCATGTTCCTGATGTGAGATTGCAATCAATATAGACCAGATCAATGGCCTAATGATCCCAAACTCATACAGCTCATTTCCTTTAATGAATGTATCGCCCACTTATTTGTGGATTAAATCCGTCATCTTTCTAATAATTTGGTTCAAACATTTATGGCTTGCACGCAAAAGTCAGATGCCTTAAAGCTACTGTCCTTGTTGCCATTTTTTCTTGTTAGAAAAATACTGGCACATAACTGATGAACTGTCCTAGCCAGTCCTAATGTTCTATTTCTTTTTGTAAGGTAAGGAAGATGATTACTGTTCTGTTACTTTATAGATGAACGATTCATGTCTGCAATGATCTGTTTCTTATCATAGTCTGATTCTGTAGATTGTGTCCTGACCTGCCCCATTAAGCTATGATAATGAGCATAGTGTTCCCGCTTGGTACAACCCTAGCTTCCGGATTCTTACAGAATATGGAGTTTGTAACCCAAAATAATAATGAGCATAGTGTTGAAGGATTTGTACTTTTGCCCTATGTAAGTTAGTGATTTTGTATTTTTGCCATATATATGGATGACATGTGACCCTTGTGCCTAGTTAGCATATAGTGGGAGTGAGGTAAAAATGCAAAGTCTGCTCAACTTTAGGGCAAAAGTTTAGAAGTTTCTAATATTTTTTATCCTAGATAATTATGTTACCACATTCATCGCATTATTACTATATGGAATGAGTTGGTACCAGTTGACATCAACAAATGTTCCCAACTAAAAAGGTGTAGTTTCAGCAATTGCAAGTGCTTTATCTTTAATAAGAGATATGCCCACAGTAAATTCTAAGTTGGGGCATTTAATAGAGCAAGTTTTAGCAAGGAGAACTAGAAAAAGTCTATTCAGATTTCAGAGTCCCTACACAAGGATAAGAGAAAGGCTAAATGATCTCCCCCAGATCATTATGTTGGATCAAAGAAGCCATCACCTAATAATCACTTTGCTTTTCTTTAGGGGGCCTGCACTAATCCCAGTGTTACTTTCCCTTTTGCATCAAATCTTTTCTTTCAATGCTCAAGCCTGAAGCATAATTTCTCAATTACAGCATCCTTTTCCTGGCAGATGATCATAGAGTTGCTGCATAGAGATTTGGTTTTGGTTTTAGCATTGTTTATTTCTGCCTTCAAGTGCTAGTATCACTAGCAGCAGTGAAAGGGGCATACTGAGAGGGACCTTACATTGAGATGGATAAAGCTCAGTTTTCTTCATGTCAAAGTGAAAGTGGTTTCTTCAGCAGTGCAGAGCAATTGAGCACAAGGGCTGCACGGTTAGGGTTGATGTATCATGATGGATCAAACTTGTGGACGATAGCGTGGTCTCTGTCGTGCATTGTTGTTTGTTCGTCATCTCGACTGCGATCGATCATAAGAGGGAGCTACGGATCAGCAGCCATTTCTGCCAGTGAGCTTCAGTTGCATGGTGCCACTTCAGGTACCAAAAGGGGCCAAGTTGCTGGGCATATGCTTAGGTACATGGATCTTGCTTTCTTATGTGCTGCTTGATAAGCAGCCCTTCTGCAACATGTGCTTCAACTCAAGAGCATCCATGCACCCAGAGTCTGCTTATGGTGTAGGTCTTTTTCCAAACATCTTAACCCCCAAAGAAGAACCTGAAATTTTTCATGCTTCAGAAAACTGAATTGATGCCATGCAAGTCTGCAGCCAGGTTGCTAGACTTGCTTGGCGTTGGCATCTTCTGAAGCATCAGATGCTCTTCATCACAATCAAGAACTCACCATGAAGCTCACCATGGCAGCATCCAAAATGCATCTGTCAGATTCCTTTCCTTCCACTCTGCAGCTACAGATTTCATAAGGCCTGAGCACAGTAGGGAGGCAGTCCTGCATTTCCACAATCCAAGCAGCACAGAATCTGCAGCCCACAGCTCAAATTTGTCACCAAAATAACTGTGCAGAAATTCAGGCCAGTGGAGGTAGATGCATGCAATTGTGCAGGACATTTGTGATTCTGAAAAAAATGCTGGGACAGTGACGGGGTGTGCATGCAAACTCATACGCACTGGATGCAGATTCAGTTCACTGAAGAAAAAAAAAAGGAAAAACAGAAGTTGGATTCCAGTGTTCTTCTTACACAACAACTGGGCATTCATGCTGTGTTAATGCTTGGTTTAGTGCAGCACCACCTGTTCTCTCGAGAGTGATGTTTCGATGGCTTCTCACATGTAAACAGGTTGCCTTGAACTCTAGCTGACAAGTTGTGCTCGAGCTTTCTTCTGTGGCAATATAGTCTTCTAGTTTGAGCCTAAATCACTCATTAGCACCGCAATTAAAATCGGCATATGTAATATTTGTCTGTTTGGTGCGATTATATTTTTTACTTGGAATATGGTTCAAAGTCTTCGATTTAACTGCAAAAGTAGGGGAAATAGCCAGTTTAATACCCCATCATCCAAAAGCAAGACGTGTTAAACTAGAGCAATCACTTTACCAAACTAATTAATTAAGCTTAGAAAGACGTGTTAAAATGGAGAAATGTTCTTGATCAAAGAATGTGAATTTCGATTTTGCCAGCTTGTTGGCTTCATCCACTAACCTTTATTGGCACGTACATATGACATCATGTAGCTGCGATGCTGGCACTTGTAATGAAACAATAATCAAGTATAGTTGGCCACACACACACAAAAAAACCAAAAAGGCAGAGCTGTATTCATGAGTAGTTGGTAAATGATCTCACTTTCCGACTTGCCGTTATTCTGCTACAGTGCCGTTACTACGTGACGGTATTTTGTAACGGCATTAGTCGGTCGCGCTCGCGCCTGGCGCTGTGTTCCCTGACGGCCTGGCTTCTGTTGCTGTCAGCAAGTATCAGACACTGCCACTGGGCCCGGACTCCGTCCTGTCGTGGTCTCGTGCGTACGGCCGACGACTCTCTGCGTGTGTGAATGTGGAGGTGTTTGAACGGAAAAATTATAATTGTCGGTTTGCAGAACCGATATCATATGATGTTGTCTTATTAGTGATGATTTTTAATTATTAGATCTATAATTTTATATATACAGAGATCATCTTAGTTTACTTGTTAGTGTAAAAAAGAACCTAACCGTCCTAGTTGAAAGTCAAAGTGAGAATGATTTTAACACAAATCCGAACCGAGTGCGACACAAAACCACACAACCACCCGACTGTCAGAGCTCTCAACATGCATGTGATTAGCCTAACCACAAGCATGCATGCATGAGATAAAGTGCTGGTTTTTTAACTCCACTTAACAGCTAGCCAGACCGATGTCGTCATCGCACTGACGATAAAGCCGGCTTAATTAGTAGGAGTATATATACGTGTGTGTAATATCAGCAAATTGTAATGACCCAAACCATGGGCTACCGAGATTGGATTCGCCAAGAGTGGAATCAATCAATCACAGTGTAAAAATTAAGGGAGAAGAGATGCCACTTGAGAAAGGTGGCAGAGACATATATTTCCTTTTGTTTCTCTTTCGTTCAAGAGAGTTGTTTGCATGGTTGGTAACTGTAGTTGAGTTACGTAGGGTTGACACTTGTAGCTGGCCGCCCCGAAAATTTTCAGGTCCCTAGGTAAAATTTAAAATTCTAAATATTGATAAGATAATAATTGAGAGAGCATCTTACAATCACAGCATATTTTTATTACTTTACTTAATCACTTCTGAGTCTACAGTTACTTGTTCTGAAGAGAAATATATTCTTCAAACTTAAAACTTGCTAATGTCGAAAATAAAAAACTATAAACTATTTGGATATTAAGCTCCAGCTACAGGAAGGTAATAAAGGAAGGGGAAGAGTGGTTATCTGACACACCATTGCATCATTGTCGTCACAGTCAACACATCATAAATTTCAGTTCCAATCAATGCATGTTTGCTTCCAGCTACGAAATGCTAGCTTCCGTGTATGTCTTGATGGCACGTACGAATCTGACAGTAATTAGCGTAGATACGTGTACGGGTGTAAAGGAAAGGCGTTTCATACTTTCAGCAGAGCTAGCTCGATGCAGCTCTCAGAAAGTACGTGAAAGCATGCTTGCTTGATCATTGGATCAGAGGATGAAGACCGAAGCCGACGTAATACTGACATATATGCATAACGAAAACAGAGCACTATTTTTCCTTGTTTTTTCAAAGAAAAATATTCGCAGTCCCTATTTGATATATTTCCAGCTACTTGATTCTTTTAAAATATGGAGTTTATAACCTAAAATGAAAGTGGTTCAAGTGCCTAGATATTTTTTCTAAAATTCACTCAAATAACTAAATAAATTCTTAAATCAAACATCAATAAATTTTTGGAGCCAAGTCAGCTCCAAAATTAATTACTTATTAGTTCTTTCGATTGCTTATATAAGTCATTTTAAGCTTCTCAATTCTTCTTAATACAAGTTTTATAATTTTTAGGTGGTTTTTTATATTCTCTTCCCCTTTTAACTAAATAATACCCCTCTCATAAATAAATAAATAAATTACCTTTTTTAAATTAGAATAAATGAGGGGCAACAAAATTATTTGAATTGATTTCTTAATTCTTATATATAAGAAACAAGAGGGGAGCATTAGAGTTAGAGTAATGCCAAAGATAGCAATAGTATTTCGTAGAAAATTTTCACATCCTTGGCAGATGCATGTTGTGTAAAATTGAGACATCACACCTGTCTTACCACTAATATGTACAAAATACAAACCTAGCTAGCTTGGACCCCTCATTTTTATTTTTGTTATTTTCTCTGTTTGTGGATAAGATCACATCAAGAGAAACAAGCAAAGCCATTGTGGTTTTTTTATGCTACACATCTCTTACTTGGTGTAAAAAGTACTACTTAATGAGGGGATACTCCCTAACAAAAAGTGGCAAGCAAAAGATTTATGAGGGAATATATGTTTTGGTTAAAGCAAGCTTAAAGAAGTAGTAGTAGATGTGGAGTAATTTAGTTTCTTGGATATGTGATTCTATAATATATAGAGTATCATTCTATTCTATTGGGCCTCTCCACTCACCAAACCTGTCAAGCTAGCTATCTATGTAAAGGTGTCAGATATAATCCACATTAATTTGATGCAGGTAAAGCTCCACTAAGTGATGGATTAAGCTAGATAAATTGATGCTTAAGGATAAGGACATGGCTTGTTAATTGGAGTATTAGGGACTTCTTCTACAAGGCATATTATTGCATATTCAGCTGAATAACATTAATTGTGGTGTAGACTGCCTCCAGCCTCCAGGTTCAAATAAATCCATTCATTCTGTATATCCACAAAGACCTTTTCCTTGGCATGCATCTACATGAGAAATGGAAATGGCTTTGTGGCCGCTGGTTAGGACAAGTAAAAAAAAGCACAATTAAAAAAGTTATGTTAAACCATAGAATTATGCTAATAATTAGGGTTAATATTATACTCACTCTATTCCATAATACAAGTCATTTGACGTTTTATAAGTCAAGCTTACCAAATTAATTTTATAGAAAAATATATATACCAACAACTACAATATTAAATTAGTTCTATTAAATCCATTATAAAATAAATGTATTTATTTAATATTATATATAATAATATATTTTTGTTTAAACTTAAAAAAATTAGAGAAATTGACTTGAAAATATCAAACGACTTCATCTCTGCCTCCTTTGGTACTTTTACTGTAGCTTCTTTACGGAGAAAAGTTGTAGTGGTGTGAAACGACAAAATTTAGAAAAAAAACTTACGAGTCTTTACCCTAAGAAGCATAATTGTCTTAACTTCTGCCACAAATTGGTTTCTACACAAACAAAAGTTATGGCAAAGTTGTCTGATATCACTAATTAAGCATAAAGCCTGAGCTAAACTATTCATCACCAAGAAATGTGACAGAATCAAGGCCAAACTATATTCTCAAATTCACACGCCATAGGGACCTTCTAATATACATCATGCGTGTGTACATTGCTTCTACCCAATCAACTAACCAACAAATCTTAATCTACAATCATGACAAGAATCCATCTTATCTACCTAAACACCCCCATAAGCAAGTTGGTTAACTAAGTTTCCTCACAACATACTCTTACTCCAAACAGTCTCAGCACCCAGCAGTCATGAGGTGTGCAACCACATATGGCCCTAAATACTAGGACCCTCAAGTTATGCCAAGCAACATAAGTATATTTTTCTAAATGCGTTTTGGTTTGCTTCAGTTTTATAGTATATATTGAGTTGCTTAGTTATATAAAATGTATAATCTATTTAACTCTTTGTTTCTTAATCGTTGTAATTAAGATCGCTTCACATCGCGACTATGATAAATCTTGTCTAACCATTGTTTAGAACTTGTCATGGTGCCCCCTAGCTAGCCCCACACCAATTGGTCTTTTGTTATTCACTTATTCCAATTGAAATAACACAGACTCTAACTCCTATAAATACCTCCCAATCTCACCATTGCACACCACCCCCAGGACAACAAGCTCTGCAAGACCACTGCAAAGAACAAACACTGATCTCATCTTTCTCATAGCTGACAGGAAGAAGACTACTACTGCAAGAACAGCACAAGCTAAGCCCAAGTGCAACTCTACCCTGCAGTTCTGCCACTACTACTACATAGTTTAGTACGTGTACGCCATGAGGCCAGGAGCAGAGTTTGCCATGGGCAACGGCGGCGCGCCGACGGCGGCGCCGGCGCACGCGCT
>KE372132.1:395444-410723 GCA_000418225.1 Zizania latifolia | reverse complement strand
CGCCTCACCGCCACGCCCCTGTAGTGGCCGACTGCGTTGTGACACGGAGGGAGTTGGCCGACAGACAAGATGGGGAGGAGGAAGGAGAAGGAAAGAAATAAAAAGAAAAAGAAAAAAAGAAAAGAAAAGAATTTTTTTTGTTTCATTGACAAGTGGATCCTACTGTTCAGATGCCGGCGTGTAGCCACGTGGATAGCCACCTCAGCAAAATTGACAGCGTGGACCACCATGTCAGCAAAACCACCTGCGTGGACTGGCACATCAGCAAAACCGCCGCAGTAAACCGCCCCGGGGTGTTATTTATCCGGTATAGATTAGTTCGGGGGATTAAGAATCTGATTTTTTAATTAGGGACAATATTCGTCTATAGGATAATACTTCAGAGGATAAAGTAGATTTTTTCCTACCATCACTTTAATAGCTAAAGCATTTACTCGATATACAAATATATTAATCTCATGATATCGATTAAGTTCAAGGTGAGACATGTACCATCATCATTTTAATAGCTTAAGCATTTACTCATCTTGTATTGGATTGTTTAACTCATGATTGTCTCTTTAATCACATCAGCATGATCATGCACTTAAACAATCCATTACATTAAGTGACCCAGAAATATTTTCTAGGAGAGAAATTTTCATCTTATCATACATATCTCACTATATATTTTCTAGTAACCTCAAAAACTATCTTTATAACTACACAGTTTACACTATGTCATAAATAAACTATTACACATATTAATAAATATGATGATATTATGTCTGAGGACTCTATATGAGACCAACTGATAGCATATTATAATTCGAACGATATCTTATAGTGAATCTATCAAGTTACATATCCTCTAATCTGAGTCAACATCATTGATTTGGTATCTTTCTATTGTCACCTATAAGACACGATCATCCGTCAATATATATTCCGATTTAATAATCGGATTGGTTTTGTGCATAATACAAAATAAGAAAATATATAGAAATAGTATATATACGTATACATAAAGAGTTTCATGTTAATATACACATCCATGATGCCTCTACGCCTCTCCATACATCGAATGATTACATGGCGCGCGCGGCGAGGCGGCCGCGGTGATCAGAAGGATGGCACGACACCATAGCCGAAGTCGAGCATGTAGGAGAACGGCACGGCGGACTCCGCCTCGGCCTCGGCATCGGCCTCGGCCTCGCCGTCGTCGCCGTCGTGGTTGATGCGTTTGGCGAAGCGGCCCTTGATCCGCGGCCGCGTCTCGGCGTAGGCCTTCCGGGACGCGTACCGGATGGTCTTCTCGAACCGCCGGTTCTTCCTCTTCTCCCGGTACCTCATCAGCCTCGCCTCCCGGCCCTCCCCCATCACCGCCGCCCCCGCCGGCCTCTCCTCCCTCTCCGGTACCACTCCCACGTCCACCGACGACATCTGCAGGCGAGACCCAGATGTAGTTAGTATCTATCTATGCGTATGCGTAACAAAGGTGGGAGCTTGATCGGGCGCTCTGCACTCACGCTGTGGCTTGGAGGAGTCGCCGTGTACGGCATGTAGGGTTGAAGCTTTGGCCGGGTGAAATCAAGATCGATGTCGCCGCCGCCGCAGATGGCCTCCGGCACCACGCCGACCTCCGATGAGGAGCCCTGCAAAAAGTTGAAAGAACAGAGAGGGATCAGCAAGACGTACATCGATGAGTAGCCCGGGCGGGAGCTCGTCTCAAGGCGATCCAGGAAGCTTACGCTGTGAGCGAGGGAGGTGGCTCTGTAGGAGCTGTAGGATTGCTTGGCCGCGCCAAGGCCACAGGTGAAGTCCAGCTCTATGGCGGCGCCGGCGCCGGCTCCGTTGGGGACGATGCTGTCGGCGTGCGGGAAGTGCGCGAACTCGACGTTGAGGTAGGGGTCGACGTCGGAGAAAAGGTATTCGAGCTCCATGTTCTTCGCCTCGACGTTAAGGTTCAGCGCGTGCCGCGGCTCGTTCGCCGCCTTCTCCTGGGCCTCAGCATCGCCGGTGCCGAACAGCATGGCCTCCGCGGCCACCGACGCCGCGGCCGCAGACCCGATGGGCGCGACGGGTACGCGCGCGTGGCGCCGCGCCAGCGGGTTAGCCTCGTGGATGTCGGCGTCGCAGGCGGCGCAGAGCACGGCGGCGTCGGCCTTGCAGGTGACGGCGGCGGGGGCCATCTCACACACCTCGCACATCCACACGCGCTCGTGCCCCGCCCGCGCGTGCTCGGGGCGCGCGTCGCACGCCGTGCAGAGGAACACGCCGCCGCAGCTCCGGCAGTGCACGGCGGCCGGGGCCCCCTCGCACGCCCCGCACCGCAGGACCCCGACGCCCCAGTACTTGCGTAGCTCCATCATACCAGCCGTCGACGACCTCCTCCTCACTCAGGTTAGCTCGGCGAGGCAACGCTGGCGGGAGCAGGGAGCGCGCGGGCGAAGCAGTGGAAAGGACGGAGATGATGGGGTGGTAGATGTAGTAGCCGTAGGTGGTGGGGACGGTGACGTGGCGAGGGCACACGTGGTGTGCTGGGAGCCAAGCGTAATGGGTTGAATTATAGGTGGGTGATTTTGGGGAAATCGGCGGGGGTGGGGGTGGGCCCGGATCGATTTTGTGCATGGCATGGAGTGGAGATTAGGGAGTCATCCAATTCTTTGTTATGAAAGTTTTAAATGATTTTTCTCATAAACTATTTATCTGATTTGTGATCCGACTATATTAATGTATTCATTGTAATTAAATTAAAAATAAGATCTTATATGATTATTTATTATAAAAATATATATGATAAGTAAGACTCAATAAATTTGAGTTTGTCCCATCCAATTTGTATCCTTCTAAAAATTAGTTTGTTATCTAACATGGAGTGTCTCACCCCTAAAACCATCGATTGTCCTATCCCATTCGCTCATAAACTAAACAGGCCCAATGTCAATTAGGGCTAGTTAAAACAAGTAACTTGGTGTCCACTAATTAAGAAAATGTGTCTGTACGAGAGTCCAACTAAGGACTACGGTAGGAATGCCAAAGGTACGGGTATACGTAGTTACCTGACTCGACGAACGTAGGTTTATATTTAAATTTGTGTCCACAGGTTTATGAGTTCGAGCATCCGGTTCAAGTTAGGTTATGCGTGAATTTGATTTAAAACCCATAGCTACCCACATGTTTACCCGGTTATCCCATTATAGGAGTGTTTACCTTACAAAATGTACACGACATCTTATAAGCTCTCTACTATATATTAGTTACTTTAACATATAAAAATGTACACGACATCTTATAAGCTCTCTACTATATATTAGTTACTTTAACATATAAAAATTATAGATTACGTGAAAATTAGATTATTAGTCTGCGCAATACCTTTGATAATTTTTATCATTGGTTTATCATTGATCTCAGTAATCTATTGGATGTGAATTATGGGTGCCACCATTAGGTCATGTCATGTTGCACAACCAAAAGGCCAGCCATTAGGTAGAATAGATAAGATAACATATCTTTTGTTAGTATGATGTGGTTGATTAGAACACCTAGAGTAAAATCACATCAATGAGTTTATTTCCCGCCGGAAATGGACAAGATCTCGTTTAATCTGTTGCAAATCCGAAATTTGGTGAACTTGCCGCTAGCTACAGGATCCGTGGGCAGTTTCGTACTTTCACAGACAAATCCGACGCGAACGCGTCGTCGACTCGCGACGGCACCGGGGGCGTTTCAGTCATTTTCCGCGCGGTGCCTGCTGACGAACCGGATGCCGTCATCTCTCAGAGATTGCGATCCGGTGCGGGCGCCACCCCATGTGACCGTGTTGTGTGGCCCCCATGGAGAGGTCAAGCCATACAGCTCATATCCTGCCACAATGGTATGGTGCTTGGCTGTACACATTGTCGGCTTGTCGCGTATTAGATGAGAATTAAGATTCAGTGCATCCACGGATTATAGGATTTTTTTATAAATAATATTTGTTTTATTTTAAAATTGCAAATTAAGATAGCGTCGTAAAAAATTACAAAACTAGACATCTATCGACGTTGAAAAAAATATACTCATAGAAGTGATTTTTCTCCCGTCAATAGTGGAACTGTAGACAGAGCTTCTACCTGCTGTCGACAGTTCAAATATGGAATTTTGTAATTTTTTTAATGACACTATTCAAACTTATAATTTAAAAAAATATTATTTGTAAAAAATTTGGATTATAGCATGTAATCTAAAATCAAATCCCCGTTTGCTCCGTGCGCACCGGATCAAGGGTGGGTGGGGTCAGAGCAACACCCGCTGGTCGCTGGATCGAGAGGTGATTGGTTTTTGCCGCCAACATCTTGGAGGGACCCGGCCATCTTCCCGTGTTATTAAAATTAAAAGCTTTCTTCATGTGATTTGGGAAGATTTGGGCTCGCCCACGATGCGAAATCTCATAATTTCGCGACAGTTCAGCATCTGAATTTTGCAGACACGCCATGGTTGCGACTTGGCCTCTGCAACCGATGGCTTCTCATCACACGAAACCTGGGTCTTCCGTGCGAAAAAAACAATGCAAACACTAAGTAATAATGCCAGTAGTTGTGCAGTGATATACAAAATGTTGTACTACTAGAGAATTTTTTATGTAGACTAAACTAATTCCTCTAAATTTTCTTTAGACTTCTTTCAAAATGGAGTAATTTAAAAGAATATTTAAGAAATTAGTTTAAATCGTGTGAAAATTCATATGTTACAAAGAATCAATAAAATTACTCTATTTCAAAGGAGCCATATGTTCATATGATGGGCATTGGGCAAGGATCTGAACTATGAAGTGTTGATTTAACTCTTTTAGAGAAAGTAGGTCAACAAATGTCCATGCTTATCCATCCCTAGATGTATGCTGTAAACAACCGGAAAAGTTAAATATGACAAAACAATATAATTCCAATATATATCCAAAAAAGTTGGAAGTTCCATAGTGGACTAGGTCGGGCAGCCTACTAAAACAACAGCTTCCACAACGCTATGTTCGTCCACGTCAATCCTGATAGCCTCCCAACGCTACGGTTCGCCATCAAACATCAGCCGTGTGAGCTGCGGCTAGCAACTGCACGAGATAATACCCATACCCTCAGCCATGATAATAAGAAAATAATGTGTCGAACAACGCCATTGACGGCTCACCGTGCCCTTGTGTGTGCCGTGGTCTCAGCTGAACAGAATTGACCTGCGAGGCTTCTACAGCCAAGTGACCAAACCCCAGTCTGAAACAGTGTGCAACTTGCGACTCTGCACTGTTGAAAAAACGTCTCGCGACCCACGAGTCCCCAGCTTTCATGTGAGGCATGCGCGCGCGATGCCCATTTCTTCCTTTCTGAATTGTGGCCACGGCGACAGGCCGACAGCTCCCTGCTTGAAGCAAAATCGGATTAGGGTTTGTTTTGTTTCGTGCATCCAGGGTTATAAACTTAAAGTTACAATCCATGGCATTATCTCGTTGTTTCGTATATCATCATTCGTCGGTGGCTTAGCAGTTTTTAGTTATTGTTTGAATATTTTATATGTAAGGCCATAATAGTTATCAAGTCACACCAACCATAAGATGTGAATCTAGGATTTCAGGTTAACAGTATCATAAATTTATCAATTAACGATCGTATCTTTTAATATAGCATTAAGATCACTAATTAGATGAGAATATTATAATTAATAATAAATTAAATAATGACAATATATATAACAATGTGTGAGTTGAGCGCGCACTAGTGTTTATCCGAGGTTGCCGAAGCCCAAGAGAATGATCTCTCTCTCTCTCTCTCATGCTTGGTCACCAAAGCCGCTTTGTCTAGTGTACAGAGCACTCACTCTGCCCCCCGTTCCGAAGGGAAGAAGCACATTGTTGCATGCAGCTGTGCAACCCAGTTTGGCTGTGCGTGGCCAAACAACAAAAGCAATGGCATGAACGCATGGGCCACACAGCCCACTCATCAGGCACTCAGCTGCATAAAGCCTCGTTCCTTTCGTGCTTTGTCTTATGGCTCTTTCCAAATTTTTAGACGGGGCAATTATATATATATAATTTGTTAGAAAAATATTTTAAAGTCATTTATGTTTAGTATTAAATTCATTTCGTTTAAATTCTTAAATAATTATTATAAATCTCAGCTTGATCTATCCTCCACAGCCTGCCTTACCTGATCCATCTTTCATCTTCCATAGAATGTTTCACTAGGCAGGGCCCCTAGGCCTCCAGGGATTTTTTTTTTAACTAAATCTTGTGAAATTCATGTATTCCGAATGATCCATTAATCTAGGATCGGCAGAGCCTTTTACCCTTCAGCACCGTCCGTTTTAGATCCAGCGGTTTGATGTAGTTGCGAAAGCGTAGTGCAGAGTTTACACGATACAGAAATTGTAATCTGAAATGCTGGAATAGGGTCAGAAGTGTATAATCTAGTGAAGAAATGCAAATCTTTGCGAATAAAACGACGGCTATAAGTAAATTCAACGGTCAGTCGTCCGCATCAAAAAAATCTGAAAACCAGAATTCTGGCAGCATAGTCAAAAAAGTAAACTCAAACAATTTACACAGGTTGAGATATCTGGAGGCAACTGCTAGAACATTTGACAGACCAGCAGAACAGCAGACCCAAGAATAAAAATTGCAATTTGCATATAGTTCTTGAAGTATATATCTACGAATGGCTTGTCCTGACGGACTGAAATGATGTTCTACCCCAAACTAGCTAAGCTTGCAAAAAAAACCTATCCCATGCCAATAGTGCAGAGATGTTAATGTGGTAAACCACAATTCTACCTAAGCTTAAGAAAGACAAACTCCTCAATTGATGGTATATCACCGATCAACTTGGCAGCTTCCTTCTCAGGCTCCTCATCAACCCCAATGGCCATTATGGCCTGCTTTCCAGGAGCAGTCCTTCCAACGCTCATAAAATTCACATTTACATTCATCTTTCCCAATATTGATCCTACCTTTCCAATGATGCCCGGTTGATCAACTTGATGGCAAAGTATTAGGTTGCCCTCAAGACTAACATCCACACTGAAAGGCCCAACAAGTGTGAGATGCGGTGCACCATCCTTAACCTCTCCCTCTACTTTGATGTCACCTTCGTCAGATAGGGCACCAGCAAACTTGGACTCTACATTGGCAAGATGGACCTGGATAGAATCTATAGGGATCTCTGCTGAGCCATCAAGAAAAGTTCTCTCCTCAATGATGCGAAGGCCTCTTTGCTTGGCCACATAGTCAGCATTGACAATGTTAACAAATGCACTTGAAATGGGTTCGATAATGCCTTTGATGACCATAGCACGGAGTATTCTTGTGTCTAGATCATCAGGATCTCTAGCTGATGAATAGACAACCTTCACTCCTTTAATCCCACTTCCACCAGCTACAAGTTGCACGACAAGCCGGCCCAGTTTCTCAGCAAGGACAACATATGGGGATAACTCCAATAAAACCTATTGCAAAATTCCAACACAAGCAGATTGCATAATTATGCTGAAAACATAACGATATGGTTCTTGGTAATGAAAATACCTCATCAGGGACCATCGGGGCATTAACAGCAGTACCAGCTAATTCCCCTTTCAATGCTCCGAGAACAGCCTGTGCAATTTCAAGGGCTACACCTTCCTATAGAGGTAAAACACATAAGGTTAAGAGGATAAATTTAGTCAGATGTATCAGTACAAAACAAACAGCAAACCTGTGCTTCTGTTGTACTAGCTCCAAGGTGTGGCGTAACAGTCACATTTTCATGGTGCACTAGCTTGCTGTCTTTCGGCGGTGGCTCCTCGGTGAATACATCAAGTGCTGCCTGACTCATACCTCAAAGAAATCAGGAAAAAGGCTAAAACAACCTTTTCTGACCAACAAAAATGAACATTATGTTGTATTTACATTAAAAGCACTGCACAAAGACAATGGTATTAGAAGTTCGCAGCAAGTCAGTAACTACTTGACAACAATACGTGCTATCAACAATTGGACAAAGGACCGTGAGAAAAGGAATTACCTGTGAAACTGTACCATTATCAAGTGATCTCAGCAACGCATCTTCATCAACTACCCCACCCCTTGCGACGTTAATAATCCTCACACCTTTTTTCATTTTTGCAAAAGTTTCATCGTCAAAAAGCTTTGATGTTGATGGTGTAAGTGGCATATGCAGTGATATGAAGTCCGCAATAGAGATGGCCTCATCAAATGATACAAGGTCTACACCAATTGCCCTGGCTCTATCAACAGGAGCATATGGGTCATGAGCAATGATATCCATTCCAAGTCCTTTTGCACGCCGAGCTACTTCTGAGCCAACCTTTCCAAAGCCCATAATAGCCAGCGTCTTTCCCACCAAAGAAACACCAACATATTTATTACGTTGCCATTTTCCTGAATATTTGCAAAGTGAATCTCCCTTAGTGCAGCACAATGATGTATCAGCCCTTTTGCTTAAACATTACACATACATTAATTGTTTCTGCAGGAAACTTGTAATGTTGATATCCTGAAGTTTGATCCCAGAATTGCGTCACTTGCTCACATTGACTTGGAGATATCAGATATATAGTCAAGTCTAGAATTCAATCTACTAATGGAACATGGTGGTAAAGTTTCAGATACCTGCTTGATGAAGTATTTATTGAAAATTAACTAGAAGAGAACAGATCTCCTTATTGTAAGTTATAGTGTCGCCTTATTTAAATAAAAAGAGAACAGAACGTAACTGCATATTTGCACAAAATAGGCCCTGGACAACTTATCATATTACCCTATTGTGCATACTCTAGGACCCCAAAGGCCAAAACCCTGAAGTGCTACTGCATAATAGACGCAAACAAGTAAATCACCTATAATTACTGGTATCCTGTCCTATAATGCAAAATCAACACTTGATAGGACTTTTTATGAACAACCATTCATCAGTGCACACACTGCGGGCATGTACATTTTGTAAAAGAAAAAATGGTGTGGACTACATTGTTTGTTAAGCAAACACAAGCTGTGTGTGGTAGTACTGTACTGCAGTCTACAGCCAGAGCATAGTAAGCATAGTTCTAACTTGATCACGGCATTGGCGCCACCAATACTAAAACATGGCAAGTTATGCCCTGCACATCATACCAACCTCACTTGCAACCAAACCATCGGAATAATGAGAAGTTATGGAATCAAAACAAGATGCAGTCAAGCTTCCATGCTAGGACGATCTCTTATGTTCATTGATCAGAAATTGCAATAGAACTTTGCGATAGCATTTCGTTGCCCATTTAGTATGATGCACATTCCCCCGCATGTAGCACCTAGGCGACTCAATTGTAAGGTGTGGAGGTAAGAACAACATGGCATGTGGAGACAGGAGACCTTGTTTGGAATTTGAAGAAACGAGGGCGTACCGGCCTTGAGGGAAGCGTCGGCCTGCGCGACATTGCGTGCCATGGCGGCGAGGAGGGCGATGGCGTGCTCGGCGGCGGCGATGGTATTGGCGGTGGGGGCATTGACGACGAGGCATCCGACCTCGGTGGCGGCCTGGAGGTCGACGTTGTCGATGCCGACCCCGGCGCGGCCAACGACGCGCAGCCGGCCGCGCGCCGCCTCGAACACCTCCCGCGTCACTCGCGTGGCGCTGCGCACCACGAGCGCGTCGACGAGCGACACCTTGGCGCGGAGCTCCTCCGCCGTGAGCTCGTACGCGCAGTCCACGTTCGCGAACTTCCGCAGCAGCTCCAGCCCCGCGGCGCCCAGCTTCTCCGTCACCAGCACCGTCGGCCTCCCCTCCGCAACAGCCCCGGCGCCCTGTGACGAGAGAGCCGGCAAGGGCGCTGCCGAGAGCCTGCGGGAGAGGAGGCGCAGGCGCCCCCGGCGCACTGGGGAAGCGCGATGGGCCAGGGCTCCGGCGGGCTCGTGAGCCGCGACAGCTGCGGGGGACGTGGACGGCGGCGCGGCGAGGAGGTGGTGAAGCGGCATCGCCAAGGCCAAGGCCATGTCGGCGGCCTCGCGCGATCGGTTGGTTGGTTGGCTGGAGAGTGAGCGGGCGGGGTGTGAAGTGCAATCTAGATTTGGGGGTTTGATTATTGAAGCGAAGCGTTCCTCGCTTTGGAGCGGATAGCGAGAGGCGTCGCCTGGTTTGTGGACGAGGACGACGATGGATTAACATTGGCTTGCCGTTTGCTCATCTTTTGAAATTTGTTCACAGTTACATTTGAAAGTAAAATATAGACGGTAGACCAAATGATTGTGACTGTGATTGTTAATTATTTTTATCTAACAGCTTAGATTTAAATAAGATGATCTATTACCTCCTCATATTTTTTTCATTTTTACGTGCATGCATGTAAAATTGTATAATACTGAATTAAGGACTAAAATTAATTAGATGTACATGTTGTACCGTAGAGATCCCCACATTGATATTTTCTTACTAATAAGAAAGTAATATTACGAGTATTGGTAAGGGTACAAAAAGAATAAATTTTTTGGTTTGCAAAGCAAATGTAATTAAGGAGGTATAAATAATGTTTTTAAAGTTAAATTGCTAAAAATGAAGTCTTTTATGACAGATGGAGTATCATTTTCTTTCATCAACCATCTATTTTTAATTTTTTCTTATATTATCCTCAACCACTCTCCACTCCTAAGCTTTTCTCATTATATTATAGTCTTTTTTCTTAGCCTTAGTCTACACTAAAATATTTTAGAAATCCTTATCTTTATGGTCAGATAGAGTATCTATTTGAAAATGAATCAGTCATGTCTCATTTTTCTCCTGCAATTTAAAAGCTACCGAAAATTCAATTTTGAGAACCTAATTTTAGAGTTTCATTTAATTTTTTTATTCAATGTTTAATATTTTTTTAAAAAAATATTTTTACAAAGGCTTCAGACGTAATGCGGAACCAACACCCCTAAAAAGTCATTGTCCAAACCTAATCAATCGTTTGTGAATTAAAGGAGACAACGCAGAGGAGACAACGGCTTACGGCCGAAGGAGTACCCGCCAGATCGTAACCAGAGGACAGTTGCGTGTGCCTACAAGTTGGCCGCCGCCCGCCGGCCCTATGATTGCGACGGCGACGGGCAACGGCGATGTCAGACGTCGGCGTCTCTCGCCGAGCCAATCGCCGCCGTGCTGCCGCTGAACTTGGGCAGTCGATGGGTTACCCGACGAAAGCAACCTAACTGTGCCCGGCCGAACAATCGAGCGAGAGAGACCAATGGCCAAGAACGTCTTCGTCCCGTTTCCTTCAAACAGCAACATAGACATGGCAACCATGCAGAGCATTATGTGCCAGTGTGCCACTTGGTGTCCATGAATTTTTTTATCTGGTTGATTATCGGATCAGCTATCACAAGTGGCCTCGATTCCTAGCAGGCTACTTGCAACCATGACTAACCTACAAAATTCATGTCAAATCATCGTGCCCTGATGGGGGCTATGTTGTTGGTACGCCCTAGTTGCTGGGCCATGCAGCCAGGAGGCGCATCAGGCGCTGGTTTTCTGAACAGGTTTGCAACGCAAGTGGCACACATCTACAGCTAATTTCGCTATCTCCTCGCCTCTGCAAGGCTGCAATTTGCAGGTGCCTCAGCTCGATTTCCATGTGAGGTGATTGTCAGGAAAGCCAAGCCATGGCTGCATTCCTGTTGGCGGATTTAATCTTATACTCAGTACTTTATTTTTTTGGCTGAAATGGACTTTTGCAGTTTGCAGTTGCAGTGTAAGTATCACAGTGCCAAGTGAGCCTATCCAATTCTCCTTTCCATGCTAACATTTTCCCCTCTAATCAAATGCCGCCAAGCTGTCATTATTCGTTATCTGCATCTATACGTGTCAGATTACGCCACCGCTGCTTCAGAAGCAACTAAACTAGAAATCCTTCTCTGAATCAAAGAACAAACCCAGAGTCATCAATTCATCTTCTTCAGCCCGGCGATCTTGGCTGAAGAAATAAGCAAGTTCAGACTTCAGACTTCAGAGTCGTCATCAATCGATCTTCTTCAGTCGGGCGATCATGGCTGCATGGCGCAGCTGTAAAATTCAGCTAAAAATATAAGGTTCAGTTCAGACATCAGATCACCTCACACATGCACTGCATGAGCTGAGCTGAACTGAGCTCATCCCCAGCTGTCTTGCCATGTAAACACGAACTGCCCAATTTTTTAGCGCTCGTCATCTGGATTTGCTTCTTTAATGTACTATACTTGTGGTACAATAATAGTACGGCTCTGTAGCCACTCACGCTCGCTCTGACCCGTGGTTGTTCTAGAGGGCAGGTTTCTAGAGTGATTGAATTGTTTCACGAATTTAAAGGCACGTTTGTTGCAAATACAGGTTATAATAAGTAGAAGTATTAAATTTTAAAGTTTACTTTTTAAAAATAATTTTAGGTTTTAGGTAGAGTTTTTACTTATCCTATAAACAATCTTGGAAATATAAATTGACGATAGACCTAAGTTTTAAACAAGTAATTCACGATAGACAGACACGTATAAGAATATAGGGTTTCATTGGAATAGAGTATTTTTAAAGGTATTTTGAAGAATTTAGTTTAATCTAAACAAATCCTATAAAAATTTTTGTAAGGGAGCCCTAAACTATTTCGTACAAGAATTCATGGTAAATATGCCTCTGAATTGAACTATTACACATGAAATTTTGAAATCATAGCCGTATATATTCATTCAACATAGGGCTTGTCTTGTTCGTAGAGATCTCTCCGGATCTCTTTAAAGTCTAATTTAATAGGTTACAATCCTAATCTATACCACGTGGATGGCTAGGATCCCGATCTATTAAACTAGGCTTCACATGGATTGAAGGAAAATATAAGGTTCACGAAGCTAGCTAATCGGATCGGCTCGATCGATGGTTCGACGGTCGATGATTTTCGATAACCGAACCAGTAATCGTTAAGTCAGGTTTGTTATTGTCATTTAGCCACAGCTAATAACCGATCCACTAACAATTTAGATATTTGGGTTTAGGGTTAAGGAAAGAAGATAACACGGCCAGCCGGGCCCTACCACCCACGCCGGCATGACACCCTTCTCCATCTCTCCACCACTGGAAGCTAAGCTTATCAGCTAGCGATCGATCTAGATGGTGCTCGCTGGGCTCACACGCGCCCGTCGCGATCGCGACAAGATTATTAGCCCTTCGAAAGCAGAAGGCGCCGCGCTGGAAGATCAGCAAATCGATTACTACTTGATAAGATAGCGGATATATGTCCCCCTGCTAAACTCGGCTACTTCTGCTCCGCCCTTTTCCGGCGATCATGCGCGGGTTAGCCCGATGAGCTGCGGTCGGCGGAGGCGCACGAACCGGTGACGGCGAGATCGGTTGGCCGGCTCCGTTGAATCTCCCTTCCCCGTCGCGCGGATGGGAATGGGGAGTTGGAATTGGGAAATTTGGATAATTGGATGGGAATGGGGAGTTGGAATTGGGAAATTTGGATAATTGGATGGGATGGGATGCAACCCCCATTTCCATTCATGTCCCATCACTAGTTTGACAGTGACGTCCAAGTGATCCAAACGATTAATGCATAAATTAATTAAATATTATAGATTATAGAGCTAATAAACAGAGTAGGAAAATTCATTTAGGCAATAGTGACGGAGAAAGATGTTCGAAAATAATTGTGCTATTATAAAAATGAATTTACTATGATATATTGTAAACAACAAATGGTCTAAATAACAATAATATAGATTTTTTAATAATTTATACTTTTCAGAGCGAGCGGTCATTAATCCAAGCAATATCAAGATCACCCCTATACTAGGACTCCCTCTATTTTATATTATAATTAATTTAATTTTTTAAATCAAACTTGTCTAATTTGAATAAGTTTAAAGAAAATATAGTGACATCTATGATATTAAAAAAATATAATATTACGGTATACTTTATGGTGGAATTAATATAATTAATTTAATATTAAAGTTATCAATATACTTTTCTACAAAATTAGTAAAAATAGACAAATTTTTAACTTGTAAAAAAAGATGGAGTAGCTAGCGGGAAACTGGGCGAGGCATCGACGCATCATCATGGGTGTTGCTAAATATGACATTTCCGGAGTGACCGGGAATAAAACATTCTTCTTTCCCTTTTGAGTATCTCGAATTCGGAACGAGATGAAATGAGGTTTGTGTTTTTTCATCCTTGTTCAGGAGTGCCGTCGATGTCATCTTTATTTTGAGTCTCACGACCCTTTTTGTTCTCGTTTCCCGGAAACATACTCCGGATACAATATACTACACGCACATAAAAAATCTACTGCTAGAGTGCTAGTTCCTAGTTGTATTCACTCCTTCAGATTCTAGATTGTTTTGTAAAAAGTCCGACTACAACTTAAAAAGACTTTAACACCACTCGTTTAGTGAATCTGTAAGAGGTGTTTAGGGAACAGAAAGATTGTCGTTATAAAATGAGAATAAAATTAAATGAGAAATATTGATCGAACAAGTATGGTGTATATTTTCTTATAAATTGTTAATATTTTAATCTTTATATTATAAAGAGAGGAGCAAATATAGGGAGTAATTAAGCTTACAGAGCCACATTTCATTCCGTGCTCTGCTAAGAACTGTTTAGTCCCTACGGATTGGTCACTGAGAGATGGGTCCCACGAAAGGTAGGGCCCGCCCGAGCAGCTAGTGACCTTGGTGTCAGCAGTGAGCCGCCCCGCAGAGGGAAGCGTCACGTGAGATGCTGCCAGGTGGGCCCCACGTTGGTGGAGAGGTGTCACGGACGAGTGGACCCAGCAAAAGCGAGGTCCTACCGCTACCAGCGGGGCGCTCCGGCGAGGCAGGCGGCGGAGTTAGGCGTAGAGGACCTGGGCGTTGCACGGCGCGAGGCCGGCGAACTCGATGGGGCCCTTGACGACCTCCCAGTCCACCCTCTCGTCCTCCCCGCCGTGGATGCACGGCGCGGCAGACACCGTGCCGATGGCGACGTCGAGGCCGGCGCCCACCACGTATATCCGCCGCCTGCCGGAGCCGACATCCTCGAGCTCGCCGGACACGACGTGCGGCCTCCTCACCTCCGGAGGCACCCCGCTTCCGGCCACCATCCTCCACTCGTCTCGCGGCTCGTCGTACCGCTTCAGCCTCCACTCGCCGTACTCCGCCACGATGTACATCCGGCCGCCGGCGACGGCGCAGGAGCCCGTCCACCCCTCCCGCATCCCGCGGGCCATCTCCGACCACGAGTCCGACGCCGCGTCGTACACCGCGCCACGCGGCGCGCGCTCGAACGGCCACGCCCACCCTTCCGTCAC
>KE372132.1:359233-392509 GCA_000418225.1 Zizania latifolia | reverse complement strand
CAGTTTGACAAACGTATCGCTTACAAACCATATCCCGACATATGACATGTCACATTCTGAATCTCCGTGATGGGAAGGTGCATGAATGATGGATGTTGCGAGAGATGCGAACGAGGTTTTTACCGTCGAAGTAACTTGCCGGCGAAACCTGCCATCCTGCACGTCAACGAGAAAAACAACCCTACTACAGTACTACGGTGCCCTTAATTAAGAAAGTTAAAACGACGTATATTATACGTGTGGCAAGGATGCATATATTCCGCCTCTCCGTTGAAAAATGTGACAGCCGGAATTTTTTACTATATCTTTTCTCTCGTATTGCCAAAGTATCTGTGCATACTGGTACATTTCTCCTTTTACATGTTCAAACTAATGTTCCCTTTATATCTATGTGTGACATAATGACATTACTGTACTGATAGGGTAGTGCATTTATTAATGCTGGCACATTTCGTCGGAAAAAAGATGTGAACAGCTCGCACGATAGGGATATCTGCATCTTTTTCCAGCGTGGTTGACCGCGACGACGAGTTGGATCCACCAGTATTATGAAAACCGCATGGATTAGTACTAAATCACGTCTAAACCTCGCAAAGTCAATGAGTCAAGAAACGTACACCGGCCTGCATCGTCATGTAGAACTGAGAAATACATTTTTTCTTGTTTATTTTTTTTAGCGTGAGAGCTACCTGGCAAAGACGGTCAATGCTAGTACACGCAAATTATGCCTTTTGGGTAATTTTTTCTTCCGAGTTTTGAGGGAAGAAGTAAAACATTGTACAAGAATGACAAAGAATGCGTACTTTTAGAAGCCAATGGTATTATCTTTTTGATATTTCGAGAATACGCACAATACATGTACATCACATTTATATAGTCGTATTCACACAGTTGTAAAGAGACATGTACACCACACTCACACAGTCGTAAGCGTGCCCTCCTACATACAAGTCGAAACAGTACGTACTCGTCAAATTATTTCTCCATGAAACATAATAAGGTTCATCAGGTCAGCCCGACTAGAACCACTTACTCCTGATTTGTCTCTAGTTCTTTACTCGAGTGTCACCGACCAATCTACCAATTGTGGTCAATGTTACTGCAGGATAGTTGTTCCAAGATCCAATTGTTTTCCCACGGCGATCAATTCAACCAACAGACGAACAGAGCAACATCAGATTACGACCAGCTGCAATTTATCGAGTCATGATCGATCATCAGAGAGAGCAGCGCAGATTCCGGCCAATTAACCGATCAGAACCAGCAAAAGTGGACAATAAACTGAGATGAGATGATGAATAATTGCACAACATCTATCGGCGGATCGATTCTGCGATCCACTTGGGAGCAATAGGACGATGGATCGTTAGACGTATGCGATGCTAGGTGCCAAGATGCGCGCGATTGGTGGGTCATGGCGGGAGAAGCTGGCGATGAAACCCGCGGAGTTTGATGGAAGCTCGCCCGGCCCGCGCGGGCGGTGGTCCGCGCCGGTGAAAACGATCGGTTTTAGAGGAGACGATCGCTCGAAGACCGCGAGAAATTAGGCTGGGCGTCGGCGTCTTGACGTCGATGTGTAGCCGAGGGAAAACCACGGCACGCATGCACTGGCATTGCCCCTTATTTACAGGGGAGTGATGGCGACGGCGACGGCCGCGAGGTAATCGTACTCGGGTACTACGCGAGTAGTCGAGTAGATGAGGACGAGAAGATGGCCATAGTGGCGCAGTGGTTGCGGTTGTTGTGTGTGGGCTGTAGCTGCGTTTGCACTCGCTGTAGCCTGAATGTGACAGGAACAGGTACAGTTATAGTTACAGTTACAGGTTCAGGTCCAGGTGTACTGTGAGTGATGCGTTGCGTGCGTGGCAGGACTCTTGGGGAGGTAACAAGCACGCGTGAGCGTGTGCAGTACAAGTTTTGGCCGACGTACGCGGCAGGGCACAAAAAAGCAAGTTAAGAACGGCGGCGACGACGACGCTGGAAGCGTCCCGGCCGTCCGTCGCGTCCTCCCGTGCCGACACGCGACGGCCGCATGGCGCGCGCGCGCTCGTGTGGCTCCGCGCGATCCTCGCCCGGCGGTGGGCGCGCGCGCGTGCTTGTTGGTTGCGCGGCGCCCTTTCTCACGCGCGTACAGCATGGGGACCGACCGCGACAGGCGCGACTAGCGCTCGCTGTCATCACGAATCGCCGCCGCCGGCCGGCCGTGGCGCCGTGCCGAGCGAGCGAGCCGCGCCCTTGCATGTGAACGCGCGGCTCGCGCTCTCGCGTGCAGGGCTCCACCACGCCGCGACCAGCTCGATCGACGGCCCGGTCATCCTCGGCGAGGAAGAGTTAGCGTGTCTCGCCATGCTCACGCAGCTAGCTGTCGCCTATCTGCATTCTGCCATGCAACCGGGTGCATGCATGCGTGAACAGCAGCGTGTGTGATGTGTCCACAACCAGGCTTGACAAGTTCCCTATAGCAAACCGCATGCCTGGCTGTAGTAAACTAGATGCCATGCCTACGCATTTGTCTGCCATGTGTTCGTCACCCCGTGTGTCCATTTGTGTTCCTTCCATGCGGCGCGTTACATCGCACGAGACTCGAATGGTTTGTGTCCTCTCAGGTTCCTTTCGATCGAGATCAGTTCATCAGCATGAGCCAATTGGCAGACATGACACGTTTGCGACCATTCAAGCATCAGAGTTTTGAGCAGGCTCTCATACAAGCCTACATGCTTAGCAACTGCGAAATTGCACGTGTTTTGAGCAATGTTTGGTTGGTAGGATCGGGTGGAGGAGAGGTCACACTTCACCCTGGGTCGGGTCTATGTATTTTGTTAGTGAGATCAAGCGACAAGGTCTAAACTAGTATTAGTTAGTGATAGTTAGCATGTTTATAGTCAATTACTGAATATTATTATGACAAACTTTGTATATATTATAGATAATTATCTATTATTAGCATTAACATGGACAATTATTACATAACTAGATAGTATTAAGGAAAAATTAATTATGTGCAATATAGTTAATTAATGAGAACACATACATTTTAATTATTTTCTTTAGATAATATAATTTGATAAATATTTTATAGTTATCATATCCCTCCTCTCAAACAAACACCACACCTTCTCAACAAACTTTTTTTATAAAGTTATAAATTATTGGTGAAAGTAAAAAAATGTAAAAGTGCCCACGCTAATAAAAAAATAGTAATGTGAAGTGAAATATAATATATAGATAAGACATATTGAAATGGATAACAATTCTTGCTTTGCAAACAGAGACTTAAAATAAAAAAAAAATCTTTTTATGACCGACAGGGTAGAATAGCACGCATACTGTCTTGAATCCTGATCGGTTTGCATCGCAGTATCGGTTTAATGTATCCTGACGCAGTGGAAGAATACCAAGGCCCTTTATTCAGACACGTCCCCGTCCTGCGTCCGATCGATGCAACTTTGCTTCGTAGTGCAGCAGGATTCAGCCGCAACTTCGCCTGTCAGCAATGGCCAATGGGCAACTCGTTTGACAGCCGGAGTGGACACCGGCGAGAGGACGGAGATTGATCGACGAGACTGCGATAATCTGATCCTGATGTGGAATAAAGCTAGCGTTTGCTGCCTCGATCCGTCCATGATGCGGACAAGGAATCGCATTCTCTCCGACCTCCACTACCCAAGCTTTTTGTTGATTCCTCCTGAGCCATTGGCCACTGGCCATTTTTTCTCTGTAGGTGCTTGCCCTGCCCTCGAAGTCAGCCATTGGCCATTCCTCATGATGAACAAGGCATCATGTCCGTTTTGGTTTCGTGTCGGGTTTCTGTCGAGGAGAAGTTGTAGCCATGGTTTTCTCGACAGCTTGGACAGGAAAAAAAATCTACGAAATTATTGCCAAGACTCGGACTGACCGACGAACACCTGAACAGTCTTTCTGAATTGCAATTCTGATGTCAGATAAGACCAGCTTTGTATAAAAATTTCATCTTGGCGCATAGCAATGCTCCTTTTTGTTTCTGTGATGGAATGAACAGGATTTCGCAGACTCTCTGGATGAATCGGCTCATCGGCTGTGCCTTTCAATCAAGTCGACGCATCCCTGAAATACGCCCATGAATTGACATGAAGCAAAGCAACCAAGCATGCTTGGTGGTGGAGAAGAATTGCTTGACGAAATCACCAAGAGTCCCAAGACAGACAAGACATAGGGGTCAAGATACCCGGAGATCCTGACACGAAGAACACCACCCGCTGCGCCTCTGAATTCTTGGTCCAATGACAGTTGATCATTACGCATCTCCACTGTCGAATTGGACAATTCACACCGGAATTGGACCTTACATGTCGAAAATTCCGAGGTTGTGGGGGGATAAAGAACGGTCGGAGTATATTCCCATTTTCCTTGTGTATGACTTGACAGATTGAGTTGCTATCAGTACTCTACTCCGAAATATAAGTATTTTAAAGTTTTTTATGAGGATTAAGGAGAGATATGAAATTAAGTGAGACATAATTGTGATTGATTGATAGAAAGTAAATTGAGAAATTAAACAAGAAAGGATTACGGTTGGTTGAGATAAGGAAGTAGCTAAAAATTATCAATATTTTGGGACAACATCTAAATGCTATAAATAACTTTATTTTGGAACATAGGAGTATTTCAGAATTCTCTGTCCTACATGCAGAAGGTGAATTTAGTCCTAAGATGATCACCAATTACCAGCCAGGTTCTGGAAAATAAAAGAAAAGGGTATTATGCATTACTGGGAATTTAGACCTGTTTAGTCGAATAAAGTAATCGTCAAATCAATTGGCCCTAGTCTTGGAGAACTCTAGTGGACACATGTATGGATGGGAAAAGGTTCTGTAGATGAGGAGACTGATTAGAAGGCCCTGATGGCATGTCATGCAACAGCATTATGTAACAGCAATTAAAGCTTGCCACTGATTTCTCTGAAGAAAATCACCAGAATCAACGGCGTGCAGGTCTTGGCAGCACGATTTGATAGGATCATATAACGTGTCTGACGCACAAATCGTTTCAGTTACAAGGATTCTGAATTTACTTTGTTAGCGCTGTCATATATTCCTTTCTTACGACCGATTTTGTAGCTTCGTGTTAACCAGCATGCTTAAAGATTGGGTTAAAATGCTTGTTAATTTGTAGCCAAAGATTTAGAGTTCCACAGAATTGTACTTTAATATACATTCTTAATTTCTTTAATTTTCTAAGAGATATTTGTTAATTTGATACGGTTAAAAAGTGGTTTTATTTTTTCTATCATGTCTTAATGTCATTGGCTTAGATGATTCGACGTGTCATTATCATAGGGTGTTAATATAATCAAGAACTATCTTCAAATTGACAAATCAACAATTTTTTTAGCTTCAGCAAAAGCCGCATTCACAGACTAGATTAGTGAGTACTACTAGTGACCAGCTGAATCGCTACCTATGTGTGCAACCATCTCATAAGCAATTTTTCTACTGTCTTGTGCTTCGATCGCACACCATTATTGCAACTCACATTCCTCTCAACTTTTGCTTCAAATTTCTGCTCCCCACTTGGGCCACTTTATGCAAAGATGTACAGTTGCCTGATCAACATGATTGATGCTGCCCTTTTATATATGCATCATCTGTGTGAAAGCTGCTTGCTCACTCCCCTATTGCTACCAATCTACACAGATTTGTGAGTTGTTTATGAGTCTAACTGTCTAATGCCGAACAAAACAGCATGCTGAGCAAAAGAAACCGGCTTCGAGAACATTCGTTGGCAACGGTGATCGCACGCGATCGACGTGTAGATCGATTAGATCCTTTGCTTGACTGATTCGGCTCCGGCGCCCGAACAACGACAGCAGAATCTTGTGGAGATCGCCTTCTCCCGGCACCTCCGGTCTCGAGGCAGTTTTTTTTATGGTGGCTAAGCTGCTCTTTGATCAAAGGAATGCATGAATCGAGCTGAGCTTGGCAACGTCATCGCATCCCAAATCCCCGGCAAATCTGAGTAAACTATGCGATGATTGGCGCAGACTTACGAACTTCTCTCTACTTGCTGCTGGATTCTCCAGAGAGATCGGCAAAAGCTAGCATGATTCATTCGTTCGATAAACATTGGCTACATTATGATTGATGCTGCAGCAAGTGAAAACATGGCAGCGTCGGGTGGAGGAGAGGGAAGTGGAGGCATTGCACCATTGCAGCGACGCATCCACGGACGCGCATGCATGTGATGGGGGAAGCTCCTGTCCGGGATGGATCGAGCTCGCGGCTCGACGATAATGCGTTTCGTTTCGGCGAGCGGCCAGCGGCGCATGCACGCGTGCGGCGGCGGTGGTGGGGGAGGAGAAGGCTCCCTCGCTTGATGGGTGCCGGGAGCGCGGGTGTCGCGGTTTTTCGGGACAGCGGGATCCCGGCGTGATGCGCATGCGGCGGCCACGATCAAGTTTGAGACGATGAAATTTTGGTGCGGGGAAATGGACAGATGGTTGTTATTTAATGTTTAGAGCAGAAAAAAATGAAATCGATGCCCATTCAACGCAAGACAGCAGCAGGCAGATACACGGGGATGGGTCAGGATTTGGGCCCATTTATTTGAGGCCTAGATGGGCAAATGTAGCTTTCGTAGGCCGTTGGTTAGTTCAAGGATGGGAATCTATTGTCCCAAATGGACCAACTCTCTCTTTTCCTTCTCTTGGACTTTAAAAGCCCATATAAGACAAGCGAGTACTCTATCCCTTCCCATGAAAACACCATTCTTCGTGCCGTAGTTCTAGTTTTTAAACGAACGAACTGGATGGTATCGTTTGATTTTTAAACAAGCTAATCAAGTAGAAATAAATTTTAAAGGTAAATTAAGTTTTTGAGATAAATTTTAAAGGTAGAAACAAATTGTTTATGTGAAGGAGGGAGTGCAGAGTGCTAGAAATAAGATCTGCAGTCACCCAATCAAAACTGTCGAAATCTTATAGTACGGAAATGGGGGTTTCGTTTGTGGTGAGACTCACTTCACAACGATCGGTGACGGAGATTGGCACGTAGTGAGACTCACTTTTAACGATCGGTGGTAGAGCTCGTAATGATTAAGATAGATTTTACGCAATCGGATCTGCGATTCGAATCGGATAACTGCACAGGCAGTCGACTCCTAAGTCAGCTGTTTCTCAAATGGTTCTGCGTGCGCCAGTTCCGTTTCCCTCCACACTCCACAACGGCAACACCCGCCTCGCCTTCTCCGCTCCTCACACCAAAACCCAAGCCACCTCCTCCCCCAAGCCGTACCCACCGCCATGGCCGCCGTTTCCCTTTCCACGCGCCTCCAGCATCTCCTCGTCCTCGTTCCCATCGTATTCGTCGCGCTCACCCTCGCCGCCGCCCAGCCCCGCGGCTTCGGAGGTAACGCGCAGGGGAGCCCGTCCCGGCTTCGTGAGATCTGGTCGCGGTGGCTGATTCGTGCTGTGGTCTCGCAGGGGCGCCGCCCGGGTACGCTAGGTACGTGGTCGATGCGGTGGATACGGCGGCGGAGGAGGTGTACGACTACATCGTGGTGGGGGCCGGTACTGCGGGGTGCCCGCTCGCCGCGACGCTGGCTGGGACGGGCGGGGGGCGCGTGCTGCTGCTCGAGCGTGGAGGCGCGCCCAGCGAGTTCCCGACGCTGGCGACCGCGGGTGGGTTCGTGAGGACGCTCGCCATGGCGGACCCCGCGCCGGAGTCGGACGCGCCCGCGCAGACCTTCACGTCCGAGGACGGCGTGCCGAACGTGCGCGCGCGCGTTCTCGGCGGCGGCACGTCCATCAACGCGGGGTTCTACTCGCGCGCGCACCCCGACTGGTTTCGCCGCCACGGTGAGGTCGGTGTTTCTACCCTTCTCTGCGTCTCACCGCCTTCGGTGGTTCACGCGTGCGCTGTGTGCATCGGCGCACCGCGCATGGTTGCCCAATGTCCAATGCGGACTTGGGCGTGTTTTTGTTATGTTCTACAAACTAGTTCGACAACGAATTTTTCATGTAGAGACCGTAGAATTCAGTAACAACGGTGACTTTCTTCTATGAATTAATTGGAGATTCAGGGTCCCGAGGGGACGAATTGGGACATGCGGTTCGTCAACACATCATATGAGTGGGTGGAACGAGAACTGATATTCCAGCCGGCGGTGCGCGGGTGGCAGGCGGCGGTGCGGGTTGGGTTGCTGGAAGCCAATGTTACGCCGTGGAACGGCTTCACACTGGACCATGTCTCTGGCACTAAGGTTGGCGCCACCACCTTCGATGCGTCAGGCCGCCGCCGCAGTGCTGCGGACCTCCTTGTTTTTGCCCGTCCTGGCCGTCTCCGGGTGGCCATCCGTGCCACAGTGACCCGGATCATCACCAACCCTATTGACCCTGGTGAGATGCATTCTTCTGCTTGCAATAGCTTCTGCCAACTTTTGTTCGTTCATTGTTCAAGAAATGAGGACACCACATGATCCCATCATCCCGATAGGTAGAATCCAAAGTTCTTCCATAAGTATCACTCACTTTTACTTACTCTTAATATTTTTTGTGAAATGTAGCATTAACTTCTTCCCCGTGTTAGCTATTAACCAAATTCTCCTGAATGAATGAACTTTCATACACCAACACATATAACTTTATTGTAAGCTATTTAAGCATTTTCTGTACTTGTCCAGCCTCACGCCGTGGAAGGTATCCAGGGCCAGCAGTAGCAGCAATTGGTGTTGTTTACCAGGACCGTCTTCTCCAGCAGCACCATGCGCTGTTGCGCCCAGGGGGGGAGGTTATACTTTCCGCAGGCGCGCTAGGGAGTCCACAGCTGCTGCTTCTCAGTGGCATTGGCCCTGCTAGTGATCTTACCTCCCTAGGCATCCCTGTTGCTGCTGATGTCCCTGATGTTGGCAAGCATATGTTTGACAACCCCCGTAACGGCATCTCCATCATCCCATCAGTCCCTATTGATCATTCACTTATCCAGGTAGTTGGCATTCCTTCTGCTAATGGAACTGACTCCTACCTCGAGGCTGCATCATACATAGTTCCCCTTGCTCCCCTGTTACGCCGTGCTGGTCCTTTCAGTAGCCCCTATTCACCACTCTATGTTACTGTGGTAACCATTATGGAAAAGGTTCCTGGTCCATTATCTGAGGGTTCACTTTGGCTCATATCAACCAATCCTTTGGAGAGCCCTGCTGTGCGCTTCAACTACTTAAGCCGTCCCGAGGACTTGGCTCGGTGTGTCATGGGCATGCGCCGTGTGGCGAAAGTGCTGGAGAGCAGGACAATGGATGCATTTCGTGCAGCTGGGGGATCATCGAGCCAAGGTAGAAGAGGGCCTGCCAGGAGGGAGTTCAGGATTGTTGGGGCTGCACTGCCAGCTGACTGGAGTACAAATGACACTGCTGTTGGAGATTTCTGCCAGCAGACTGTGGCAACGCTATGGCATTATCATGGAGGTTGTGTAGCTGGTAGAGTGGTTGACAGGGATTTCCGGGTTTTTGGTGTGCGCGCTCTTCGTGTGGTGGATGGATCAACATTCAGTGAGACACCTGGGACTAATCCTCAAGCAACAATCATGATGATGGGCAGGTATGAATCACAATAGCTCTTCTAAATTGATTTGTAATTTACGAATGGTTGTTGATAAGGTCGTATGGAGCAGATATCCATCAAATATTTTGTGCAACAATAGTAGATTAGTAGTAGGATTTTAGTACACCAGTACACCACTGTAATATCTGCTTACTGTTGGTGGTATTGAAGGCAACATACATAGAGTGGAGTCTTTCATGGTCATAGTATCTAGGATTACAAGAAAGTTTATCCTATATTTTGTAAGGAAATTTTAAGATAACACTCTTTTAGGTGGAAAAGAAACTCATCTTTATAACTCAGTCTAGATACTAGAATCCAGATATTTTTGGACAATGGTCTTGTTGTAATTGTTACAGTTCCCTTGTTTATTAACATTGGACAGGTATATGGGGCTGAAGATGATTGAGGGGCGTCACAGCAGAAGGCAAGCGAGAAGTTCAACAGATTCCTCTCCCAATTCTTGAACAAGCTTGATCAAACAGAAAGTTCTATTGTATGAAGTTGACCATATTTCTGCTCTGGCACATAATCCATATACATTTTTCTAACTACATATTATGTATATAGAGAAATAGCTTGGAAGATGTTTGATTTGTACAGTAATTTAACGAGGGAAGCATGACTTGCCTGGATAATACATTTTTGCCTTGTGGATATCACAGTACCTACAGAACAGTTACTTATTTGATCTGATGTGCAGCTTTACCCCTCTACCTATAAGTTACTCTCTCGTACAAATACTTTATTTATAGTTATTCTTAGATAAATTAGTGGTGTGGAGAAATGACTTAGGTGTCTCTTATTAATCATGTTAGCTCTAATTTATATACAAGCTGATTGGGTGATGCTATTTGATTAACTGGAGCCTATTAATTATGCATACATTAGCTTGAAAATACGGTGTCTGTGAGACAAATTTTAAATGATAAAATAAAGTCGGGAATACTTGCTTTATGTTTGTGATGAAGAGCTGGATGCCGATCTGATCAGGAATACCAAGTGGAGTAGCATGTTGAGGCTGATTGGTGGCGCCCTCTGCCCCTCCGTCCTAGTTGCGGCAGCGGCCGGGAGAATGCCAGGACGCGGCGCCGTGTGCGGTTGATCAACCGCCATGTTGTCTATAGCTACTATAAATACTTGATTTTCAGGGCAGTTTTAATGCTAAACACTGTAGGATAGTTTCTCTATCCTATGTATCATTAAAAAAGAGTAGTTTTAGATCTAATTATCTCAATACATACTACTAATTTAATATGATAATATAATACCACTTTTATATTATCATGTTTTGCATGTTTGTATAAACTAGGATTTATATAAGACCTAATCCATCTTTTATATTAAGTGATATGCTATTTAATGACAGAGAAACATCCTAGTTCAACCAACCATTGGAGCTGCCCTTAGTTTGTTAACTCAATTAGTAGGCTTCGTCTACGTCTAGTAAAGTGACGGCATTTAATCAATTTATATATAAATTAAAGCTAACAAATCTAATAAGATAAACTTAAGTCGTTTCTACCGATACTAACCTGTCTAAGATTTACTTAAAAACAAAGTTTTTCGAGGTACGCACCCCCGTGTCTGTGGACGCAAGGCATGAAGGCGGAGCCAGAAAACAGCGGTGCAGCGGCATGGGCGCAGGGTTTTGCCGTCGGCAGCTGGTCGATCAATCAGCTAGCCCTCTTAACCTGCCTCTGAATCTCTGATCGGAGGCCTCAAACGTCCCACGTGGCAACCAGCGTTTTCGGCAACGTACACGTGGATGCGACGAGCGATCAACACCTCGATGGAACCGCAGAATCTGCCTATGCTTGCATGCTTCAATGCCGCCATCGCTTAAATCCTCTACAGTTCACTGGAGAAGCACCGCGAGATCATGCAACCGCAGCAACCCTCCAATCACGACGACCTGACGGATCGATCGAGATCGACGGCGAGCAGGTCGCCGTCCCAAGTCTCCGTTCCCATCGGAGCCTGTACGATTGGCTCCATCTCCCATCCCTCTAGCCCTTCCCCTTTCCGACTCCCCATGCTGCCATACATGCACGACGGCGACGCTACATATTAATCTTGGTGGAGCTAGGCATGAATGCATGATGAACTGATAGACTCTGCCACAAATCTGTTGATGCCACTCTTTCGGTTTCGGATGAGTCGTTCTCTCCATCCGAATGTGTCCTTGTCTTGATAGCCTTGCAGTTATGCTTCTTCACCTGCCAACTAACTCAACGCTAGCTAAGTAGATGTACTTGTCCAGAGCTTACTACTCCGGCGACCGGCTTAATACCAGTAGTTTGATTTTTTAAATGTAGAACTAATTTAACTTTTATTAAGTTTATAAAAATATATTAATATTTATAATATCCAATAAATATGTTATCAAGATAAAGTTTATGGAGTAATTAATAAAACCAATTTAATGTTTTAGTTTTGAAATATATTACTATACAATCAGTCAAAGTTATATAAATTTAATTTATAAAAAGGTTAAACATTTACTTGTAATATGAAAAAGAAAGGAATAGCTATCTTGATCTGTCAGCAACAGAATAATTAAGGTACCGGTGCAGTTCGGCTCGATCGATCGCGATCGTGTGAGTGTTGGATGTGCTTCATATCTTGACGAACTGGTGAGAATTGTTGAATCGAACTATCGAAGGAGATGGATTTTGTGGTTTAAACATTTCAGCTCGACCGATCGCGATCGTGTTACATGTTCATCATCTTGACTACTGTTGAAGAATTGATGCACGGTTTTTGTGGCTTGTGCTAGGATCACTGTATTTAATTAATCTTCCTGAGCATGTGGATTATCTATGCCATTTAATAATGATTTATATAAAGTTTTTTTGTCCTTAGACTATTTTTTTCTAATTTATTTGGTAGCTTTATATTATATAATATGTAATTAATTATGAATTAATTAACGCTAATAAGATGATTTGGTCTGTTAAGCTGTTTCAAACAGGCTTGGTTAGGCAAATTAAAGGCACACCAACCAATACTATTTCATTTATTGATTTTTGCTAACAGTGCTTGGAAACAGAAGAACACCTAACCCATTTCTTATGTACACTCTAGAAATGAAATGACAAAATTAATTAGCCATCATTATTCATTCACAACCTACAATTCCCTCTTTTGCAAAAGAAAAAAAAGACTAATATCTCTCGTCTTTTCCATTAAGAGCTTAACAAAACTAAACATTTTGTTTTGAATTAGTTTTAATAAGTACTTCTTCCGCTATAGCACCTTTTCAAAATATATCCTAAATGTAGCAATATAATACTTATAAAAAATTATTTTTATCTCTAAAGTACTAAAGTACTTATACCACTATTGTACCTTATTACTCATTACTCCACCTAACCGCTTACAAACCCACACTCACCAACCCAAAAATAATATTATAGTCTTTTTACACATCTTCTTAATATATGTGTCTTAGCCTAAACATCTATGATGTCTCATTTCCGATGTAATTACACAGGGCAGAGGTAAACCTTAGGCAGTTAGGCTTACCCCCTAGCTTACTCTATAATCATGTTTAAATGATATTAAAATATCATAAATTTTCTCAAGAAATAAAACCACTAAATAAAATATTTTAATTGAGTCGTAGGCTTTATAGTGATACTCACATAGGTAGAGTACCTATTTACTGTGGAGAAATGAGCGAACAATTCGGTTAAGCGACGGCATTATTAGGTGCCACAAGTGATAGGGATAACTTCTCTATTTGGTTTGACATCCGAAAATGAAGTGTCCTATGCAAAAGGCAACGCAATAAAGGACTACTAAATTTGAGCAGTATACTTCACCCAGTGCAAAGGGCGAGTATAGGATTATTTCGGTCAGAAATCCCCGTGTGTTATTAGATTCTTAATTTTTAAGATCGTAAAATATTTTTTTTATTTTTTTAAGAATAGAGTAGATGCTTAGATAGGTTTGTTTAAAAAAAATACATATACATAGGAAATATAAAGTTATCTTTGTTCAACTCCATAACCGTAAATCTATTTTAGATTTAGATCTTGGCCAAATGCTAAGTTTCTGGTAATTGAAGGCTTCTAATTCGTATTCCTCTGTACTCTGTACCCGTTGATTGCAATTGTGACCGATTTACAAAATTTCCAAAAGTGGCGTGGAAAGTTCATTTACTAATTAACCACATATATAAAGTCTGTTTATTTCTAACTTTGTACGTACTCCCGTTCATATATAAGCTACTTTTATTGATTCAATACTTCTTATATCTATTCTTATGTAACACTTTACAATACTAATTTTTTTATTAATATGAGATACTTTATTTTTTTAATTTTATTATTAATTTATTAACTTTATCTTAAAAGTAAAATATTAAAAGTAAATAATAGATTGTTTCAGAACGGCTGGATTAGAAAATATGAACGGCAGTGCAGTGCAGCACTTCGTCTATAAAGAGCCCCACCTCGCGCTTCTCGCTCGCGCGGTGGCCGGCGAGACGTCGTCAGAGAAGGAGGCGTCGACACAGCCAGATCCATCGGCCGGGACGTCCATATATATATATGTACATGGCGATGGCGGCGAGGCCGGCGGAGGTGAAGACGGAGGGCCTCCTGCGGGGCGCCTCCGCGTTGCTGGCGGCGGCAGCGGCGCTGTTGGTGGGGCTGAACACGCAGACGGAGACGGTGCTGCTCATCAGGAAGAAGGCCACCGTCAAGGACGTCCAGGCCCTCTGGTAAGCTAGCGCGCACACACCACTCTAACGATCGATGATGATCTGATACACATGCACGCATATCCCCAGGGTGTTGGCGGTGACGGCGGCGGCGGCGGCCGGGTACCACCTGCTGCAGCTCTTGAAATGCTTCTACCTCAGCCGCTTCGCCGGCGGCAAGCCCTGCCGGCATAGCAGGGCCATCGCCTGGGTTTGCTTCCTCCTCGACAAGGTAGGACAACTAACTTAACCACTCTTAAATCCCAATTACATTTGGAATTGATGGTCATTTTTGCCTTCATTTTCTTGGAAAGGTTGTAAATTCTGAAAAAAAAATAGCACCTTTTTCAGTTGCTGGTCACTGCTAGCATCACTCATAGATGAGAGATGATCAAACATCCTAGCTAGTTCTTGCTGTTTGGAACTAATCCGATTTTCATTTTTTCTAATTATTTACATAGGAGCTTAATCAAAATGATAAACATGATGTTCCTGGTTTTGAGTAGATTAGCTCAGTGAGATGTTTGCACACTCGATTCATTCTAGATTGGTATTGTCAAAAATGACAAAAGAAACAAACCACCTTACAAATCGATGAACGCATCCCCTAACATACGGCTAATTTATATCTAAACAACAATATTGTTAGTATATTTTTCCGAGAACACAAGAGGATTGCATTATATTTCTCTCATTAAGATGGGCAAGTAGCAACTCATTAACTGCTTGATGAGAACCCAGACTCGCATGAGATCGACCACTTTGCAATAATATAGGCCGTTGGTACTGAACTTTCATGTCATTCTATCATTAACACTAATTCATTGCAGATAGTTACTGACATCTTTCATACCTGAACACACTGCAGCATGCCAGTATAGCTCTGAAATTATAGCTGGAGAAGCACATTAACCATTAAGAAAGAAACTAATATGCTGCTGCTCTGAGATTTTACTGCAGTTCAGCTTACAGTTAGCTAATCACATCCTAGTTCTTTCTCTATTGCTGAAGAATCATCAGTGCTAAACATAAATCATGTATTGAGTAGAGAGGAAGAAATTAAGGAAGGAGAGTTAGTTGCAACTGCATCACTAAATTCATTTATGCACATCGAAATCATGATCAATGAAGGTTGTTCCGTGCGAAATGCGTAATTATGCTTCCCCATCAGTGCATTAAAAGCCGGTTCAGAATAGTAGCACCGCCTTGAGAAATCGAAATAGTCACTACCGATTTCATGAAAATCCTGCTACTGCGACTACAGTATGGGTGAGGCACTGATCATCACCAACTCTTCAATGTTGGTATCTTTAGCTAGTGAGCAGTAGCAGGACAGAGCAGACCACATTGATTGCTCAAGGCAACTATAGAACAACGCCTTCATCTGGTTTATCTTGGCAGCAACCAGCAAGGACCTAGTGCCGTCCAAACGGGGCACGCGGCACGGTCTAGTCAGGTACAAGACGACACGGTTTATTTGAGAATGGGCCGTTAAATATTAGATATGGCTTGGCAAATACCCGGCCGTCCCGTAATATTATAATTTAAAAAATATTTTATAGTGTAATAAATCTAGACAATAACATTATTTATATTCGTTATATTATAAAATGTTTTATCCGTTTTTAGATTATAATACGAACAGAGTGAGTAGGTTGTGCTATACCGACCAACGTGTCAAGGTGACAGTTCAAGCACAACCAATAGCCCGGAAAGCTGGTTACTTGTTTGTGAAATTTTTTGAGAGGTTGTTTGTGATGTTGTATGCAAAAACATATAAGAAAAAATTGGTAGGAATTTTTTGAGAGCTGGTCACTGATATAATGATTTTTGCATTGTCAAAATTAGTAGTACTTGATTAGAAAAAAGGGCAAAAAGAAAAAAAGGCAGAGCATGGTAGAACAGCGGTAGGATGGAAATTTGCATGAACTGATGACGTCTGTGGATGCAGGGCTGCGCGTACCTGACGTTCGCGACGACGGTGGCGGCGGCGCAGGCGTGCATGGTGGCGCTGGAAGGCACGCACGCGCTGCAGTGGAACAAGCTCTGCCACATCTACACCCGCTTCTGCCAGCAGGTCGCCGGCAGCCTCGCCTGCGGCATGCTCGCCGCCCTCGGCGCCGTCCTCATCTCCGCCGTCTCCGCCCGCAACCTCTTCCGCCTCTACCCCTCCATGCTGCCGCCGCCGACTACTTGCTCCGGCTAGCAACCGACGCCCCGCGCGCCCCAACCGGGCCGGGCCTGTTTCCCTCTCTGGGCTTTAGGTTGCTGAATGGTGTTGGGTTGTACAAAAGTTGGGCCCAACTAAAGGCCCAAGTGAAGCGTGTCTACTTTCCTCTCTTTTCTCTCTTGGTTTTTCTGTGCTAGTACGAATGGACATGGCTGTATGTATTGCAGTGTATTCAGTATTCACATGTTCCTCTTCTGCTAACTGCTAAGACGAAGAACATCTACAAAAAATGGCTGTAAGAACCAAACTTGTAGTCCGTTTCAGTGCAAGACTGATAAATGTTGCTCTCTGAATTGAGAATTAGGCTCAGTTAGACCACTTCCGTATCAAAGCCTGGCCCTGGTGGTCACGGGCTGGCGAGGATGGAGATCTTGGGCTCTTGGCGGCGGTGAGCCGAGCACCGTGACAACCGACCGGTGCCAACCTCCGGTCGAGCCAGGACTTGGCCACTCAGGAGATCTCGGCGGCGAGCTGAGCACGGTGACAGCCGAGTAGCTGACGGGCGCCAAGCTCCGACCGGGCTAGGACTCGGCCACTCGAGAGTCGAGAGATCGCCATGGCGGTGAGCCGGGAAACCGGCGGACGGGGAGCTTCTCCCTGGCGGCGACGCCGGAGAAAGGAGAGGGCGAGAGGCACACTGCCACGGTGACAACTAAACCTTAACCCGAATCCCGATGTTGGTTGCGCCCTTGAAACACCGCTCGTTCAGCAGTAATCAGCACTGACAATCTAAACAAGTCTAATGTCTTTAAGAAAATATAATAAAATTGTATAAAATAAATGAAAAACATTTTTTCACGAAATATGTCATTCACAAATTTTCTTTTGGAAATATTCACTTGATTTAATTATATATGTTCCAATCAATCTATTATATTTATATTTGATTGTTCTATATTAGTAAGAAATCCATGGGGTAATTTATAAAAAATATAATGGGAGTAAGTGGGGTGGCAGATTTGCTGCCACCACCACCCCGTAGTTTTAAGAGGAGCATAGAAAACGTGGTATACATTATAATCAGCTTCGTTGTAAAAAGAAAAAAAAAGGGTATCTATACATTGACATGGTACACATAACGGGCATACAAACAAGGTATAACTTAACCATCTAAAAGAATCAACCGTATGACCCTTCTATACGTATTGCTGCCATTTCATGAAGAATCTTACATGATTTTTGACACTGGTGTATAAAGTGGAAAATTAATATCATATCGGTTCTTAGCTTTTCGACTGTGTATTGTTGTCACCGCCGGGGATGCCGGCGGCAAGCTTTGCTCTGAGGTCCTTTCTGAGAATCTTGCCGGAAGGGCTCTTCGGAATTGAATCCGCAAAGAAAACTTTATTGAGTCTCTTGTAGAAAACAACCTGTAATGTTGTACAAAACATTTTGGGTCATGACGACTCTTTTAGCAGTGAAGCATTGAAATATGGTATATGAACCAATCCAAGTGTTTAATGCTTTTTGCAGGATGTATGATTAGCCTCAAGTTCTTGGAGAGTTTTTTTTCGTAAGCTTAAATGGATATATATCATGACATTTATGGATTATGGCATTACTCATTTATGAAAGAACTTATCATTACCTCCTTTGCAACGAACTGCTTGATCTCGTTCTCGCTGATTACAGATCCTTCAATCCGGACAATGAACGCAACAGGCACTTCACCCGCAAGTTCATCTTTCATCCTGCAATGAGTTAACAAGAAATTAATCTTCTGACATGAATACGTGATGTAGCATGTTGATCTGTTAGTCTAAGCATGGATCAACTTACGGTACAACGGCAGCATCCTTAATCTCAGGGTGTGTGATGAGAAGAGCTTCAAGTTCTGCAGGAGGTACTTGGAATCCCTTGTATTTGATAATCTCCTTGAGCCGGTCAACAATGAAAATCTCGTCGTCGTCGTCGACATAACCAATGTCCCCAGTGTGCAGCCAACCGTCCTTGTCAATGGTATTCTTTGTGGCCTCCTGATCGTTCAAATAACCTGAAAATCACAAGCATGAAATTGTTGTATTCAGACATTCAGGTGCATATGTTCACTCATATAAGCCAGATCATATCATTATATCAATGCAACCTCCATTACAATCTAGTAAGATACTAGAAACACAGGAGTTAAGTAGAGAGATAATTTTCAGTGGAAACACTAGTGAATGTCAAAGATGGTCAAATTCGGGATGAAAATTTGGCAGCCATAAGCCCATAACTACCTGTCAATAATCTGCTTCCTTAACACTTGCAAGTGGCAAGCTAGAGTAACCACCATACAAGCAGTGTGCCTGTTTCATGGTATTTATATGTTGTCATAAAATGTTGAATAATTCTTCAATATCTCAGTCCTTCAGGTCACATTCATACAGCTGTCGCCGAAAGCAACATAATGTCCATTTCCTAGTGCTTGGTAACGTCGATTTTTTTGCAGCTTTCAAATAGGACAAGTGGACAAGTACCATTTCTTAAAAAATAGAGGACAAATGAGCACTTCTTGCATTCGAAGGACGAAAAGGATCACATCAATGTGCAACGAAGCGATGTTGAAATAAATGAACAGAAAGATGAACTGTGGAGACTCCAATCAGTAATGTGCACATGGGTGAGCATAGAACAGCCTATTGCCATCATGGATGCAATCCATATCCTAACGCGGAACGCGCTGGTTCATTTTCACTTCACCAACACCAAGCGCTGTTTGCTAGTGGGAAAAATGACTGGCGTCCAGTTGCATAGTGGCTCTAAAAAATCGACAGAACCATTGGGTGCTTGCAGAGTCAACACAACCTACCAATTAAAAATCTTGAGAAAAACGAGAGGCTTTTTTCGCTATTTTTTAAGGTTGGTGATAAAACTAAAACAAGCAATTTTCCAAAAGGAAAAGGACAGTGCATCCAAGCTTTATGCTAACGAGTACTACATGAAAATAGTTTGTTCTAGACTGTACAGCAGGTGTAAGCGAAGACTTTCTTAAGGCCCTTTGGAAAATGCTTTCACATGGGCAGCCTGATGCATGAATTAATGCAATCTATAAAGTATGGACCATCTAGAAGATGCCAACCTCGATTCTCTGTAACTCATGATTGCCCTTCTGGAACTCTTATTGAATATAACACACAATTAGAGATCTGAACTTAGTTTGGAGCTCCCCCACAAAGATCTGAAGTTACAGTCGATAGCTTTCTCTAAAACAGTTTTGGTCGTGACAGAGCTCAGTGAGTCAATTGGTTGCACTTAAAAACTATCGATTATTTTACTCTTAATAATTATCCACTTTGCCATAATATTTAATTACTAATCATACGGTAATAAGGGGAGAATTTCATGGTACCCCAAATTTTGTGGACCGTTCAATCTGTACGATCCAACGGCTTAGATTTAATATCGGTGACCTATTACCTTTGTCATATAATATATGCAGCCCACATACATGTATCAATTAATTTCTTTTTTCGCATGCTAGCAGATTAATTATTGCATGCACTAGAAAAAATGAAATAATCAACAAACTTTCCACGTGGATGATATGCATGCACATTACTTTCTATAATCAAGCCAGTTAGCCCATTTTTTTTAATTAATTATTTTAAACATACTTAATCAACGGTACAGATTAATTTCAACTATCTCCTTAGAAGGTAACCAAGGGCACGATAAATAAACCCTAATAAGATGGTTGACCGATTGTCACGTTGGGGAGTGGAAACTTGTAGCTAGGCCGTATTATTAGCCCTACTTGCTTAGGCTACAACTTATAATCCTCAGCCAAATTTAAATTTTGTAATTTAGGAGTTTTTTATCGTTTCTATTTTCAGCTTTGGCTTTTAGACCACTAAGAATATAAGTATAAAAATCTTATCCTTAAATTAGTTTTTGTTGCTAGTTTATGTGTCTTCGGCTTATAATCCCCGTGCAAGAAAAATCTCATCCAACCACAGTTGAATAGTTGATAGTTACAGCTTCAAGTATGGGGCAAGAAACGCATGCTTTTGCATCAACGCCTCACGTCTTAATATCTTACATGTGTCCAATCCAGGAGAGGCAGCGTTCGACTATGACACAATCACACAAACTGGTGGCACCCTTTTTCCGCACGCTAGTCAAGAGATTTTAGGTCCAGGCAGGTGAGAACCAGACAAGATTGCTATGTGGTTCCCACGTATATGTAGTTGTGTACACTACTCCTAGTCAAGCATAACGGTAACTTCTTCACATCTATATCCATCAAACACGATAGAGTTTGGCACAGCTTCTCCTTCGGGACTAATGCTATCATGATGAGCTGTTGGGCGAACTGAGGATGATTTGCTACCAACGCCCCTGCATGTCCAACAACTGGGTGTTCCTGACTGATTTCGAGCCGTGTCTTATGGGAAAATTATATGTACGTGGTAGTTAGGATGGAATGAGTAGACTACCAGCAACCAAACTGCACCAAACTGCAACGGAGGGTTTTGCGAAAGGGAGAAGATTTGGTGCAACTACTACGTAGAACATTAGATTAGTGATTAGTCTATTCTTTGCCAGAAACTTAAAACAGAGCCACTCTGCGATACAGCTACAACAGAAAAGGACACACGTACCGATAGGAAGCGTTCCTATTCTCAAAGCACTGGACACTGGAATTCCCGGAAGTTCTAAACGATGTCTATGAATAATATTTTGGGACAAAAGAGGCCAATAATTGAGTGATGGAACCAGTCCGAACCAAGCACCAAGGTGCTACAATCATAAAGAAGACGATATTTAGATGCTACCTAGGCCTAAACGCAAAGCGAAGACAAATTAGTTACAGACTAGCGATAAAGGCGCATCCGTCCAGGCTCTTATCCTAAGTTAAAGCCGCACAAAAGTGTGACAACGCTGTCGCGAGATCACAACACTAGACAAAAACCCACACTCTATTAGATGGTTTATTTAACGGTTAGTGATACTCCAAAGCAAGGGTCCTGAATTAAGTACTACTATTGCTCTTTCGCATATTATAAGTTGTTCTTTTTCAACTGTAACTAATTTTATAAAAAATACATTAACAATTATAATATCAAATTAGTTTTATTAAATCAATCATTAAATATGTCTTAATAGTGTATGTAATTGATATTATAGATGTTAATATATTTTTATTTAAAATTTATTAAAGGTGAAGAATTATGATTTTAAAAAATTCAAACGAATTATAATATATAACGGGTGTAGTAGAAGCTAGTATGCCACAGGAGTGTCATGGCGTAAAACAAGGGAAGATTGGAATGATTGATTTTGCACAAGCCAATAGCAATGATTCTACGGCGTTTACGTACCTTTCATGATTTGTTCTCCGCGGATGCAAATCTCTCCTGACTGGTTCCGGCCAAGCGACGCGCCGGTTTCAGGGTCCACGATCTTCAGCTCCGCGTTCCTGACAACTGTGCCGCATGAACCGGACTTGACCTCGAATGGCTCCTTGGCGAAGGCCAGGCACATGGCCAGCACAGGTCCAGCCTCAGTCATCCCATAGCCCTGCCGAAAACGAGATTCAGTACTTCAGTACCACAAGTAATTCAGTATCACAGTGAGTTCTGAATTTTGCAACGGAAAGAAGCATCACAAACAGTAGAATCAATCGACGATGGTGCACTGCCATCCGCCGTGGGGCTTGTCCACCCAAGATCTGACGAAAGGTGGTTAACCGAAATGCTTTCTTAAGGCGACAGCAACCGAAATCATGGGGTTGGCGTGAGGTTCCGACCTTTCACCACACTTGTCCTGGACGCCCATCGAACAGCCCCAGCGCCGCAGCGAGGCGTCCAGTGCGTAAAGCGGTCGCCCATTTCGCTTCCCGTGGTTGAGATGTCGCATTAACACACAGCCCGAAGTAGCACGCCGGCCAGTCATGATGCTCCTCCGTCTTTCGCAGCCAAAAGGAGCCAAAAGCTCGACACTACCACCCACCTACCGCTACTCAGCTCCCTCTCACCAGGCGTCCCCCACTGCTAGCCAAACCAAACAAGCAATCGAGCAATGAAGCAATCCATCCCGTATATGCTCCTACTAATAAGTCCTCCTAGCAAGTAGCAACCACTCTTTTTTTCTAGCACACTGGTGATCAAAGATTCCATATAACGCCTTGCATCTACCAGGCTACCAGGTACCATCGACGTCGTGCATTGCATGAAATTCAGAACTGAAAGCGGCATGTGCAAGCTGTGGTGTGTTACACCATTGATTTATGGAGGGGGAATTGGGGTAAAGGATCAGTGGGGTGTGCGCAAGCTGACGAACCTGCCCTAGCACGGCGTTGGGGATCTTGGCCATGAACGTGTCCTGGAGGTCCCTGCCCATGGGGGCGGCGCCGGACATGACCATGCGGATGGAGGCGAGGTCGTCGGCGGTGACGCGGGGGCTCTTGGCAATCTCGACGACGATGGGCGGCACAAAGGGCGCTATGGTGACGCCGTGAGCGCGCGTCAGGTCGACCAGCGCGCCCAGGTCGAACTTGCGCATGATCACGATCGCCGATCCGGCGCGCAGCCCCGCCAGCAGAACCGAGTTGAGCGAGTAGATGTGGAACAGCGGCAGCACGCACAGCAGCACGTCCTCTTTGCTGAAGAACAGGTTCGGATTCTCCCCGTCCACCTGCACAAACCAAAAAAAATCAGAAACGAGCTCAAAAAATTCAAACAGTTTTAACCGCTAGCGCCATGGTTTTCCACACCACCATGGCACCGGCACGAATCTCAACGCGGAACAAAAGAATCGGGCAGCTGGGGCCGTGCCACTGACAAGCGGGCCCCACGCGAAATGACGAGGTGGTGATCGGTATGGTCACTCGCTTTGGCGCCGACAAAAAATCGCGATAAAAAAAATGGAAAATCCCAAGCTGGAAAGGGAGAAGCCACTTCGAAGCATAGGAAAGGGGAAATCCCCCCAAAATTCGACGCCCTAGTAGAAAAATCCGAAGGTTAATGGAGTAGCAGAGGAAGGAGCTCCGGCTCACCTGCTGCGCGACGCTGGTGACGAGGCTGCGGTGGGTGAGCATGACGCCCTTGGGCATCCCGGTGGTGCCCGACGAGTAGGGGAGGGCGACGACGTCGTCGGGGTCGACCTCCTCGTCGGCGGCGAGCGGCTCGACGGAGGAGTCCAGCAGCGCCTCCCTGAACCCGAGACAGCCGTCGAAGTCCCCGTCGATGGCGACCACGGGGATGCCGCGCTCGGCGGCGAACCCGCGCACCTTCTCGACGGCGCAGGCCTCGGTGACGATCAGCTTGGCGCCCGCCGCCGCTGCCTGTCGGTGGATCTCGTGCGGGGTGTAGAACGGGTTGGCCGTGGTGGTGGCCGCGCCCAGCCTTGCGGCGCCGAGGAAGGTGAAGGCGAACTCGGGGCAGTTACGGAGCAGGTTCATCACCACGTCGCCCTTGCCCACCCCGAGCCGCCGCAGCCCCGCCGCCGCCCTCCGCGAGAGCTCCTCCACCTCCGCATAGCTGTACACCGCGCCGCTCTGCCCGTCGATGAGGCATGGCCGCGACGCCACCTCAGCAAGCTTCTCGAAGCAGTAGTCCTGCAGGGTGAGGTGGCTGGGGATCTCGATGTCGGGGAGCTTGGACCGGAACACCGCCTCCTCCGGCGCCGCCGCCGCCACGGAGCCCATCGATCCAAATCCAACAACCGAGCAGATCAAACTCTCTCTACACCAGAATACAAAATGTGGATCGAAAAAAAAAATCTCAATTCCGCGCTACCTCCGCTTCCGCCCCTGGAGAGGAAGGAGAAATTGGGGGCGGGGCGAGGCGTTAATATACCGCCGCGGCGGCGAGGGAGGGGTTGGTGGGGGACAGGTGCGGGAGTATGACAAGTGGGACCCACATGTCGGTGGCGCGGGGTAACTTTTCTGGTCTCCTGAAACGCGGGTCGGGTTGGTGAGACTTGCGACAGTGGAGACGGGTGGGTTGACTGCGACAGGTAGTAGACTAGTAGTGGTAGTGCCACATCAAGCATTCAAGCAGGATTCTGCTGTGCCCAAATTTCCATTTTCTTCTTTTTTTTTACTGCTTCCTCCGTAATGTGTATAGACATAAATATTTAATTTCATCTTCCTTACTTTCTCAAATACTTTAATTTAAAAATTTATAAATCAATTATACGAGTAAAACACTAAAATATTTCTTGTTAATAAAAATACTATTATAATATGACAGTATTAAAGAAATAACTTTTTATTTGCCAACCAATAATAGACATGGATACATAAATTAATTCTTTTTAAAAAAAATTGAAAGATATCTTTTTAGAATGAAGAGACTCAAGAGAGTATATACCTATACTTGTTAGTTCTGACCAAAAGTACATACAATTTGACCATTAAATTTAAAACAATATTTAAATAAATAACTCTGTCTATCTGTAAGATATGAATACAATGTCAATCTGATTATACAATTTTATACTATATAATTTAGTTATATAAAAAACAGTCAACTCTTTATATTTTTATAATCAAAACTAATGAATATTGGTGAATAATGGTAGTATATTTATAACAAATTTAAGGTATATTGTACTAGTGGTATAATGAATTTTAACACTTGATTTTTCTTCCATCGAAGAGTTTAAAATAATTTATATTATTATCTTAATTAATGTTAGTAGAATTTAGGATAAAATCATTCAAAATGAGGGATATAGAAATGTCATCTGTCTAATAAAATTGATATTTGTAAATTCCCTAACAACACTGTACACAAATATAATAAATTAAAACACTAATTACTCTTTAAAATTGATGAATAATATCAGTTTTACCAGCAATATAATACCAATAGTAAAATTCACAATAACATTGCTCTGTAGACTGTATTTATATTTATGGACGGAATCCTATTGCAGCATCCGGTTGTCATAAATGCAGCGTAGCGTAGAGTCGTGGTGAGATGAGATGAGCGGATGGCTCGGACTTCTCTTTCTTTCGGGTCGGGTTGGTGTTCATTGGCTTTCGCGCGTGACGACAACGAAGGTTTCGTCGGCGCGCGCGCGATCTTCGTCGTTCGGCATGTCAGCGCGCGTCACGGCGAAGCGTAAATGCTGGTGGCGTGAGCTAGCACCGAGCTGTGCCTGGCACGTGTGAACCGTGTGCAGCGTGCAAGCAGCATCGATCGAGCTGTGTCTGCCACGTATGAACCGTGTGTGCAGCGTGCAAGCAGCATCGATCGTGTGTGTCTTTTGTCAGAGGATGGCAGAATTTAAAAAACGCTCGACTAGCAAACTAAAAAACCAGGCAGCTGGCCATCGTCAGTTTGTCGTCGTCGCTGCAAGATGAGCACACGGCAATAATACTACGTGTTTGCTATGTTTTGTTTGAAGGCCCAAATACATTTCGGCCGCCCCGGGTGATAGATGACGGCGATCCATCGGCGCTGGCCCAGCTGGGTGCTATGTTTAAAGTACTATCTTTAAATTATCTCTTAACTATATCTAAATTATATCTGAAGTACCTCTAAAGTATCTCTAAACTATGTTTAAAGTACCTCTGAATTATTCTAAAAGTAGCACCAAAAAGTACCTCTAAATTACTTTAAAAGTAGCACCAAAATACTCCTAAACTAGTCCTAAATTACCCCTAAACTACTCCTAAATTACTTCTAATCTACTCCTAAATTACCCCTAATCTACTGCTAACCTACCCTACACCTACAACTATCTAAAGAAGAGAAGGGAGAGAACGAGAGGGCAAACCTAGAGGCTTCGGCCCCCTTATATAACCAGATCAGTCGACAGATGGTCTGCCTGCTGAGCACTGTAGCTCTGTTAGCAGATCATCTGCCGACTAAGTGCAGTCAGTGATGGGTCAACGGCTCTGTCGGCAGACCATCTGTCAATAGAAGTTGGACCCGCCAACTGAGTCCACATGGCTCTCTGTCGACAGAGGGTAGATCGGCAAATGGTCTATCGACAGAGGCCGAAAAAGCCTCTATCAGCGGACCATAGCTCGACAGTAAGCTATTTTTGTAATTTTTGAAATTCGTATACCAGATTTAAAATTTTAAATAAAAATATATTATTTTTGTAATTTTTGAAATTCACATACCAGTTCCGGTGGGAGGGTCATGAAATTTTGCTCTGACAAAAATTTACATATAGGTTCTTCATGTTCTTCTACTAGGTTAGAAGGACCTAAATATAAATTTTTGGGTGTCCCATTACAAAAAACCATTGCAGACGGCTATAACAGAAGTATACTTGTACAAATTATAAACAACACAAAACAAGTAATAAAAAGATTCAAAAGAAGGCGTGCCAGCACACTGAGCGAGGTGGTGGTTGAGTTGGAGTTGAACAACCGATCGGATCCTGGGCCCCTAGCGAAGCCTTTTCAAGGTGAAGTGACTTTCGGCTCACTGTGTATCTGTATCGTTAGATTTGATAATTTATTATTTTTAAAAAATAGTTTTAATTTTTTATTATTCTAACTTATATTTATTAATCTAAATGATGTTGGGTTACGGAGAGGCTACACTAACATAAATTTCAAAAATTATACCACATTCGCTCAGAACCATGCGTGCAATGGAATCATAGATCATTACCTCTAACCACAAGACGCGTTAGGGCAACGGAAGAAGAGTTGATAAAGCGCGTTCTCGATCAGCTCCGCTCAGTTCCATCCGTTCATCGGCGATGAAGACGACGTAGTCCGACAATCTCCACGAAAAATTAGCACCGTAGTAGCAGCGGCGCCTCAACGGTATCCACACGTACAGGGACGAAATCACCTCAAACTGGTATACTAGTACCGCGCGAGAGATCAAGGGAGAGACGCCCACAACCGGTGTAGCCAGGAGAGGTGGTGGCTAGGGTTAGATCGAAGCAACAAGCAACAGCAGCCCTTTCGTCCTAGCCCCTCCCCTCCTTATATAGCGCCCTCTCATGGGTCTTTAATCAATATTAAAGCCCAACAGATCTAATCTGTTCGTCTGCCCTGAAAGTTCTGGTCTAGGCCCGGAACTTTCGAAAATAACTTTCTGTATGAATTTATTTCTGCCTGGAACTTTCAGTCCAACCGGAATTTCCGGTCCAGCCGAAATTTCTGGGTCTTACCCGAAACTTTCGGTTCGTCCAGAATTCACCTTTTAGGCAGACCCAGAACTTTCGGTTCCTCTAGAAACTGAAACTGGTGCCGGTCCGAAACTTCCGGTCTAACCGAAACTTCTAGATACTCCAGAACCCAGAACTTCCGGCCTCATGCCAGAACTTTCGATTTCTCCAGAATTCTCTTGGGCATATTTTCATCAAATGATCCTACATATTATTGTTAAGAATGATATCATAATCAAAGAGATCAAGAACATCTTGAGAGTGGTAAATGATCAATTTTTTCTGCACAATTGGTGATGGAATGGTGGTTGATGGTTCTAATTCTTCTTTTCCGTCATAGACGTTGAAGTGTGAAGTCATTCACTACAGTGGAGTGAAGTTTTTCCTCGTTGGTGAACATGGTGGATGGCAATCTCATCGGACCAGAGTAGGAATGGCAATCGGGTCTGACGGGTACGAATAGTGCATACTCATATCCGTACCCGTTTGCCTGACGGGTAAAAACTCGTGTCCATACCCATCGCCCACGGACGTCGTATACCCGCGGGTATACCCCGTTTACCCGTGAAACGGATTAACGGCGCATCTATGCGGAGAGGAAGGAAGGGCGCCGCCGGGGCTAGAGGACGCAGCCGTGGCGAGGATGGAGCGGTACGCGGCGGGGCCGGCTTGGGCCAGCACAGCATGCGGTGACGCATGTCGAGGCCGGTGCGGAGCAGCACGTGGCAGCGTGCGGCGAGGTCTACTCGAGCCGGTGCACGGCGGAGCGCAGCGGGGCCAACGTGCAGCGGCGCGCGCCGGGGAAGGCGATGGGGAGCCGCCGACGGGAGAGGTGGAGTGGGAGCGACGCAGGCTGGAGAGAATAGGAGTCAGATCTAGGCCGGTCGGAGAGGAGAGAGAGAGGGGGTGGGTGGTGAAGCAGAGAGGAGGGAGGGTGGAGTGGAGAGGTAAATTAGAATTTTGTTTATATATAAACAGGTAAATTGGTATGGATAGTCAATACATATACTCATACCCGTTTACCCGTCGAGTATGAAATTAAGAACAAGCCTAACCTTATTTGAGTTTTTATCTGTGGGTAAATGGATAATCAGGTACAATTACCATTCCTAGACTAGACAACCACATTTTGCGTCAAACGAGACGAAGCCGTTGTAAACGCGTACCCTATCAGGCGGTGGTTTTCTGAGATGTGCAAGTCTATGGTTGGCATTGAAACTAGAGTCTGTTAGCCTCGCAAGAATATAAAGAAACGGTTATTTTCTCAGTTTATGTATAGTAATTTCATTTTTATATTTAATGGCTACTAAGTTTTATGGTCTAAATTTTATAATTTATAAGAAAATCTAAACTAACTTGATGAGCTAAAATTCTGAAAGTATATACAGATGCTGGAACCTACTGGAAGCTTGCAAGTTGCAAGGGCCTCCGTGGCACTGTGTATAGTGGGTGGCTCAAGCTACCCTAAGCCGTCGGATAAAACACGTGCGGCCCGGATTGAAGTGTACTACTGCTAGCCCGGTATGGAGAAGATCCATTTGCAGATCAAACCTTGTATTGTTTATTTTTTTCTTTTGGGCTCTCCGTTTTGCCGCATTTGGGCCACCTCCCGCAACCGACAAGCCACAAGGCCCAACCCGTTAAGAACTAATTCAACCTTCCCCTAGCTAGAACCCTAGACTCGATTCCGCCCGAGACGCACGGCCGCTGCCTGTTGCTGCTCATCGCCTCATCCTCCTCGTCGCCTCCGCCTCCGGGGGCCACCGCCTGCGAGCAGCCGATCACCCGCTCGTCTGCTCCTATGGCGGTACTCTCCCATTCTCTCTCTCTCTCTCTATGTGCACACGTGTGTGCCTGTAAGTTTGGTGGCTTCATGGTTTGCACTTCGGATCTCGATTTTTTTATTAAGTTGTACGATCCTTGTGGGTACGTGTGTAGTAGCCACTCTTGTTTGTTGTCATGGACTTCTACATCACACTAGCCGCCCCTTTGGAGATGGAAGCTCATAGTTTGCTCGCGTGGCAGCTGTTCACATGTTACGGAGACCTTTGAAACTTGATGATTCTATTGTTACTTTGCAGAACTGGGTTCTGAAAATTATGGCCGTAGCAATTTTAGATTGTTGAGATCATGCAAAGACATCTTTCGATAATCCGCTAGATGCCTTTGCAGCACGGGCAAATGGCTTGGTATATAGGGCGGTTTGCATGTTCATTTTACTTTTGTTGGTTGGCTTAGCTTAAGCTTGGCATTCAACTTCTTAGCCGTGATAAGTGTGTGTTGTAGTTTCAAGTACTCATTAGTTGGATTTTGGGGGGACATGATGCATGGCTTTGATTGAACATGCATTTTTATATGTTATAAGTGTGTATTGCTACTAATTGCATTGAAATGCTACCTGGTAGTTTCAGAGAGAGCTATTACCTAAGCAATGGAGCCAGTGACTCATGTCCTAGAAGCTCTGTTAGTTGCTGTAAGAAAGGAATCAAAGCTATACAAATCAGACCCTTAATATCACAAGTACAATTTGCCCTTATGGAATTGCTTGATCATCCTGCATGTGGATTTAGGTGTGGATTAGGTAATATAAATGGTATTACGGAGCAAACAAATACTTGTCCATTGACCTCATCAAATGGTTATATGACTAGTTGAGTGGTGCATGTTATGTAATTTTAGTATTGCTATAGTTCTATTTGTGGTATATCTATTGGGGATGAATTTTCCTGTTAAGAATATATTTGTTAGAGAGCTTAGTATTTGCCTTCTTGATTTACAGTTTTTTAATTTCTCCCTAACTGGAAAGGCAACATCCTTATGGGCAGTTCTTTTGTGATGATGGACTAATAGCTATTTAAGCTGTAAGATTTATGCTTGTCATAGTGTCCATGCTTAGCTGCAGAACTGCATGCCACTTATCTTGAATTAATTGCAAACTTCAAAACTGACAAATGAGTATGTGTTTGTGCATCTTGGTCATTCACCAACAATGAAAAAATATTCTGAACTGTGTACCTAGTTCTGTTACATATTATTTCTTAATTGCTCACTGTTTTCTACTTTTCTTTACTCTGTTGCAGACTGTGCCAGTTAACCCAAAGCCGTTCTTAAATAACTTAACAGGGAAGCCTGTGATCGTCAAGCTTAAGTGGGGTATGGAGTACAAAGGTACTTTTATGGGTTTGCTTTTACTACTAAGTTGCATACACTATTTAGTTTTCCTTTCCAGATGCTACAATGTTTATATTCATGTCTTTGTCCTGCCTGTACTAATGCATGACTGGTCCTTTTTCTCCCCCAGGTTATCTTGTTTCTGTGGACTCCTACATGAATTTGCAGGTATAGTTAACAGTTTTGTGGTTAGCATAAGTGATGGAGGACAGTGAGTGACACACTGGCGCCCATTCATAATTTTGTGGCACTATTATAGAACTATTACCATTCCATTTTGAATATGGATGGACAGAGAAACTTTATTACTATATTTCTTTGTACTTATTGCAGCTTGCTAACACCGAGGAATAATACATTGATGGCCAGTTCTCTGGAAATCTGGGGGAGATACTGATAAGGTAATGAATTCATGAGCATTTGGTCATTGCTAGAGGCTTAATCAGTGGTGTGAGATTTCCTATAAAAAGCTCATGCCCACTCTTCTGAAGTAATAATTGCTTTGACAACCAGTACGATTCGTATGGTCCTACGGTTCAACAAACTGTAGCATATAAGGCACGCACGACTTGTGGACGCATCACTTGTTATCCATACAACTTGAATGCCAAGTTTCCGCTGATATTCTAACTACCAGTTCGCTGCTCAATCTGCAGATGCAACAACGTTTTGTATCTCCGAGGTGTTCCAGAGGACACAGAAATAGAAGATGCGGAGTGAAGACCGCGTGGTCTGCTCCCAAAGTGGCGCATCTATGTTGGCTGCTGACATTAAACAAAGAAGGCCTGCTTAGCTACCATCTGGTAATCTTGTTGCACGCAGCGTCTGTATTACATGTGTTGAGCTCATGTTAATTCAAGCCATGTACCCCGGTTGATCAGCCTGCATGATGTAACGTGGTAGTAGTTGATTGCTGACTGAACCACCTGTAGTAGCCATGGATATGACATGTTTTAGCTGTTGTGCTTATCACATTTATCCAACCTGAACTATCCTTGCTCTAAATGTGTCCTCCACTTAGTTGTGCTGAGTTGCTGTCTTGCTTATCCTCATTGCCCTGACTGGTTTTTCTCTGACAGAAGAATCATCTTTGCTGGTAGGCCATATGGGCTATGGCACAACTTCCTAAATAACTATTCCTTTCCCCCTAGGTTTTCTTTTTGAAAATATCAAAGATAACGGAAAAGTATGATGTCACAGGTATGTAATAAACGAAAAAATTGTTGTTATGATTAAGATAGTAAAATAAAAATAAGGGTTTTGATAGGATAAGAAGTACTCTGAATCTAAATATTTTGGGATAAAATTTGAATTCTTTGGTACTATATTATTATGGTACAGAGGAATGAGAGGTAGTGGATAAAATTTGAATTATTTGATTATCTTGTTCCTTATTTTTGTTGTGTTGGACGTGTGCATAACAATTAATTAACTTAAATGATTTTGTTCTTCATTTATTCTGAAAATGTGATTTGTTTATTTATAGATATGTATGGTTTATTTGATAAGACCAAATATAGAAAAATATACAGATATACATAAATTCAGTTGATAGAAGACAATTTAAATACTTTGATGGTTGGAAAGAGGGAGTACCCTTTGTCGAGCAGTTAAAGTCTACCTCCCCTGTTCCCCTGCCTCCGTCGTGCGGCCGTCTCCGCCGACGCCGCCATCGCGGCCCTCGTCCTCCTCGCGACCGTCCCTCGACACCCACTGTGCTCGTCGTCGTCGCCCTCATCCTCCTCGAGCTTCCGATTGGAGCGCCGGCCGACGCCCGCTGTTCTCGTCGGCATCGCCTTCCTCTCCCCCTCGCCAACCTCAGGTCTCGCTTTGACCCCTCGCCTTCCTCCAGCATTCAAATCCAATCCAGACCAAGGCCCGATTCGGGGAGAGAGAAGAGGAGGGGATCGCTATTCAATTCTCAAGCATGCAGTCGGCGGCGGTGCGGGCAGCGGAGGGATACGGGTGGGGACGGTTGGGCTGCGATCGCGAGAGGAGGCTGGCCAGGATGCTAGCTGGCGCTTGAGCAGCAGCCGCCGCCGCCGCCGGCGAGCCATGAAGTATGTAATTTTCAATCTCTGCCTAAATCTTGTGTGGTGCAGCTGGTGCTGTAGCCTGGATATTCACTTTCTTTTCCCCCTCTTGAGCAATGGTTTGTTAATTAAGAACATATGTGGCACAACTTTACTTTAAGATTCGATCTAGATAAGATTCGATCTAGAGTTTATGTAATATAATAAAATAATTTAAACTTTATTTATAGTCCAAAATAAAAATTAGATTACTCGCCTAAATATTTTTAATTCATCCACAATTCTAGTTACAGTATTTCTTGGAGCAGTCAAAAAAATTCTAGATATAAAACTGTCCGACCTAAACTACGTGATCTGAACCCAATTTTTTCTGTCCATGTGTTCTTCATATTTCAGTTCACACATGCAAGGGAAAAGACCGGACCGGACAAGTATTTAACCCGTGCTTGTTAATCTCAATCTCTCTGGGAGTACAATTCTAGACTTTTGTCCA